>UELW01000345.1:4136354-4226142 GCA_900490495.1 Danionella dracula | reverse complement strand
AAAGATCGCCTGCTGAGAGTGGAGAGAGACAGAGGAGGGTTTGAACAGACCTTTTGTAGTCAGCGGAATTCATAAAAGTAGTGAAATGCTAACTGTTCAGGGGGTGGATCTTGTGCAAGAGGAGGGAAAGAGTGAACGAAAAAAACATGTTCAGAAACAGAATTATCAAGGTGTTGAGTTTTTGTAAAATGTGTTCCTCAGATTGATCAATAGCGTGCTTATAAGGGAGTTCAAATCAATAGCAAATGCAGTTATTAGTCAATCACTTTTTAGCTTTTAAAGAAAAAGTGTTAACAAATTAGTTTATTTGAATTGTACAGTATGCTCTCTGCTGTGTTCTTTGTATACACTCTGCTAGTTTACACTGTCAGTGAAAGGCAACTCCCTGCTTTCTTTCTTTGAAGTTTCTGAGCTGCAGGTCGTAGTCTTGGCCTCTAGAGGCTGATCTCAAAATTTACAAATGACTAATTTTACATCTTAATTTTTTTTTTTTACACCTTTCGTTGAAAAGCAACCTTACGCTTTGTCTCTCTAATAAAAAGAAGTCTTCACCACTAGAGGCTGATTCTAAAAGTAAGAAGGTTTCCATTCAATGCAATAAAAATGACCAACTTTACGGCTAAAACATGTTTCCACCCTCCTGTTTTCTCTCTCGACCAGTAATGTGACAGTTCTGAACTGTAGTTTATTATCCAAATACTAGAGACCGACAGATTATCATTGACGGCCATGTTAAAAATGACCAACTTTACAACTAAACAACATATTTACACCCCCAGTGAAAGGCAACCTTCTGCTTTTTCTCTCGATGAGTAAAATTAAGTTTCTGATCTGCAGGCCGTCATCTTGGCCACTAGAGGCTGACTCCAGAAGTGAGCTGATTCCCATTGACAGCAATGTTAAAATGACCAACTTTACAACTAAAAAACTTTTTTGTAACTGTTACATATAATGTCTTGTTTTCTAGAGTTGTTTGTTCTGTGCGTGTTCTTGTCCTATCCGTTTCCAAATCCAGATTCCACCCATTATCTCTCACCACCGCTCCAGTCTCTCTGCAATACATCGTGAGGGATGTCAATCACCATTCCAATGATGACGTCACCACATCACCACCCAATCCGGTTGCTCCAAAACGACCTAATTTGGAAAAAGGTCTCTACACACCACCATTGATCAGCTCTGATCAAGATCCTAGCCTGTGCGTTTTGAAGATGAGTTGTGTACCTTTGTATAATTTGATTTGTTGTCATGCTGCCAGTTGTTTTGACTACTCTGGGGCCCCAGTAACATTGGCTTGTTCTGTTTTTCTAAACCTCTGAAGGGAGAGAAAGATAGATATCATGTGATATACATTCTGGGACATTACATGTAGGTAAACCTTTTTTTAGTACACTAGATAGGTGATGAGCGCACTTGTAACCAAGATTAGAGTAGATTAGAAGTTAAACAGTAATTGTCTGATGTTTTCGTTTTCCTTTTTGCTAGTTTAGAGATATTATTTTCCTGGGGATATTGCCCGTAACCTGCGCCATCAAGGGGAGGGACTCTCTCTTCAGGTTGGTTGGGTTTTTGTTTAATCTGTTCTTGTTTGTCTGTACACTAGTCATGTTGTTTGTAAATAGTTGTAAATAAATCACTCTGTTTAGTAATTTGTTGTGCTGTTGTCGCTTTTGGTTTCTCCACTCCGTTAAACGGTATAATTTTCCTTGCAAAATAAATGTTACGGCCAGAGTCATTTGCCATCTTAAAAGAAACGTAACAGTAACCATAACACTCGAGTTGACCTTGATGACAACGCTGAGGGGGGATTACTAATTTGTTGAAGTTATATTAAAATTAAGTTATGCATAATTAAAGGCAGGGCTACTCAAGTGAGAGCCGTTCACCTGTGCCGAGGTTTAATTATTGCCATTTGCATTCCACCAAATAGCCGAGAACTCTGCTGAACCTGTGTGTGATGTCATACTCTCAGTAACCAGGTCATACAGTGAAATATTGCTCTTGACTTTCTATTGTTCTGTGCTTAAACTAAACATTGTACTGCCACCTAGAGACAATATTTGGGCTTTAGAATCTCTTATTTTCACTCGTAACTTCTAATATTCACAAGCAAACATTTCTGAAGAAAGTCAAGGACTTTTTATTAAAATTTCAGCTACTTAATGGCATCCCCCTGTTTGATTAGCAGCACAAAATGTACATTCTTTCTTAAAAGTCATGACGGTTTATTTTTGTTGTAAATGTAGAATTTTTTTACATTTTAGGCTTTGTACAATACTCTCAAATATCTGATATGAGGCTCTATTTTTTATCTGCTTTTAGGTTCCTTCTACCTTTATGCTATTACTAGTAAAAAAAAAACTGTTTATTTTGCTGACAACCAAATGGTAGACATCAACTTCAGCACTGACCTGGATCTCTGTGATGAATCAGCTCCTTTTTATCTTTGGGTTGACATCGTATTTTTTAAGACAAATTGAGGGATTTTCCAGCCAGGCACTGAAAAAGCTTGCAGGGCAGAGTGAGTTCTGGGTGTCCCTGCTTAGCCCCTGCAGGGCCTGACTACTGTACAACGGCCTGCAATCAGGTATTGATTTACGTTGAGACATAAATCAATTTAAATCTGTGTTTGGGGTTTAATTATTTGCTATGTATATTTAATTTCATGTTTTTGCTGTTTTGCTTGCACACCTCAGAAAGTAAAGAATTTCACCTTCTTACTTGGTGAACCCCATCTCCTTGGGTAGACATTAACATGTTTTTACGTATTTTTTTTTTTTCATTTTCAGAGAATTACTCTTCATCGTGAAATACTTTGTTCAGGGAGAGGTCATAAAATCTCTGCATGTCTCATTGTAAAAAAAAAAAAAGCTAAAGGCACATTTTAGCTCCAAACACTATAGAAAACACCCATAAAAATGAGCAATTATTGATGTGTTGGTTTCATGTTGGATTATTGTTTGTGAAACAGGTTGCATCACCTTAGAAGTTGGCCAAAAATCGAGAAATAAAGATTTGTATTGTTAATATCTCATCTTCTGAGTGCAAGCCATAAGAGTGACCTAATTTTCTTTGAATACTTAGAAAGTAATTTATTTCTGATTAGACAGCTGCCCCCTTAAACCCGACTCTTGATAATACCGTACGATGAAGAAATAAGAAACAGCTCCAAATAGGTTACGAAACCCTTTGGCTGAGTTATTTATATATTTTAATAATTTATCTGCATGATTGTTTTGTCAAGATCCACTTTTACCCGTTAGACCAAAAGTGCATCGAGATTACTGGAAATAAAGGTGACTGATTTAAGCTTTTTATCTGCCTTCTAAAAGGTTCAAACCATGTTTCAAAGGATTCAAACACAGAGTATGCTCTCTCTAAAGGCAACCCTGAGCCAGGAACAGCTCATGTTTTATAAGCTTGGTGCTAAATCGAAGTGACAGTTTGATTGAGTTGCCAAGGAAAAGCTAAATAAAGTTACTTAATAAATGGCATTATGAAACCTGGATTCCCTTCCACCCATAAAACACTATGTGATGACGGATTCACTGAGAATCTGGAGAGCAGTGTCTCTGATGCTTTTCATACATTTGTGCTAAGAAACTGTTAAAAAATAATCCTATCTTGTCCTTGTTAAAGTTTATCGCAAATCAATATTTAGAGTTAGATAAAAAAAACATTCTTTATCTTAAACTGTTACGTTTTTTGTTTAATAGAAAGTTTATTTATTTCTACCTTTCATAATTTACAATAAAAATGCATTAGAGAAGCTTACTTTAAAGGGTTTATGAAATGTTAAATACAAAAAACTTTCTACTGGGAATCTGTGTTCAGTTACAGATATATGGTGTTTTTAGGAGGCCCCGGGGAAGACCCAGGACTCGATGAAAAAATTATGTCCCCAGATTGTCCTGGGAACGCCTTGATATACCCCCAGTAGAGCTGGAAGAAGTGTCCTCTGTGATGGAGGTCTGGGCATCCTTGCTTAGAATTCCGACCCGGTCCCAGAAAAGCGGATGCAGATGGATGGATGAGCCAGTAACGCTGGAGGCAATTGTCAACAAAAAAGGACAAACTTAAAGTCACAGTGTATAGACAGCTGCTTCTGCTTTTCAGCAAACAAGCCTTTTAAAAACACAACAATCAAATAACAATCAAACAAATCTGGCTCTGCATAGAGTCTGTGAAGAGGACAAGAGTCTGCAGGGTATTAAGTTGTCTATTCACGCTGGGAATTTAATGACACTCTGATAGCTTTAGCGGCTAAACTAACTTTGTATTGCTGAATAACTGCTGTATTTGTAGTTGAAGAGTGCTGAAAGAAGAAGTAGATACTGAGAGAGACTTATTTGAAGGAGAGGAAAAAGGAGACAGTGCTCTGCTTTTCTGCTTTTTACTGTGACCGAAGCAGTTTTTGCTCACTGAAAGTGAGACACTAAGGTAAACATTTTTTGTTTGGTTTAAAGTCATGAATGTATTGTAATAGGTATGTTATGTGTTTGTTTAGCAGTGTATGTTTTACTTCTTACAGTTTCTAAAAACTGTAAAGTATAAACTTTTAGAAACATCAGCCAAAGAGCAAGACCATCATTTCAGTGGTTCGCTAAAAACACAGCTTTTGCATCTCCAAGGTAAATAGTCAAATAAGGCTCAGTACAGAGTATACCAGTACCAAGGCCCTGAATCTCCTCTGTTTTTGATGTTGGGATATTTGAAAGTTCACCAATTAAATTTGATGTTCAGTTTTGTATACAATTCAACAATTTTGAGTCAGCCAATTACACATCAGGCTAGTTAATTGAGTATTAAAAGGCTGCCCAAAAACTGGAGCAAGGGATAAAGCACTCTCTACATTTTAGCTGTAAACACATCATTGTCGGCTCCAGTAAAATACTTTTTTTAAATGAAAACAATTTTTGTTGTTATATCAGCTCATAGATTCCAAAAATCAGACACTGTAGTCATTTTCACGATCCCTTTACAGTTTTTCACAATTGCTAAGACAGTTTTTTTAATAAATGTAACCAGTTTGCTTAACTCTTAACACACCGAATCGGTTAAAACAGACAATTGGCAAAACAGTTAATTTCATTCTCAAATCCTCCCATTGTGAACAAAACTCCAAAACTCATTTTTAAAATACAATAATACAGTTTTTAAAACACTAATACATGTTTTCTTCTGACAGCAACATTTCATCATTCATAACACATTGAGACAATATTTGGCTTTAAAATTACACAGTTCAAGCATTTGAAATTTGTGTTAACTGAATGCATTTTGTATCAAAGCAACAAAAAATTTGTATATTGTAGAGCCTACCTAGAAGAATGTTGTGCTAATTGTGTTAAGAGTTTAGGTAACTTGTTAAATGTATTTTAAAAACTGTCTTAGCAATTGTGAAAAACTGTAATATAAAACTGGCTAAAAATTAATGTTACATTTCAGCATGTAATGGGAAATCACACAAAAGTAAGTCCTGTTTGCACAATTTTGATGTAGCATTTTGAACTATTGTGTGGGATTATATAAGATGAAACAAAACTTGATGATAATGTGAAACAGAAGTGTTAGGAGAGTCATGCCGTGTTTCAATGCATAATATGACTGGACAACAATGCATTGATCCTACATGTGTTTCCATTCTCGGTGGGATCTTTTACGTGGTTTGGTATTAGTATGGTAGTGAAATCTTTTCATCCAGCATCTTGCGTTCCATTTAAAAACTACGCTCTGGTTTCAGAGTGAGTGAGATCAGTGGAAAAAGGGATGCCATGTGAGTAAGTGCAGACAGGTCCTGTTGACTTTCTGCCCCAGCTGATTTAAGGTTTTGCAGACTTTTCGGGATTCTCGAAGCCTCTGACACTCTGTATATTTTCAGGTCCACGGTTGCTAATGTTATAAATATAAACCAGGAATGGAGCTTTAATGAAAACAAGCCATCTTGGCATAGCTTCAGTGTTTGGATTGTTAATGTGCAGGAGATCCTTAAAACAAGGCTCAGGCTGAGAGAATCGACCGTGAGATTTATGATGAGACATAAAAACGAATTTGTACTTTTACTGGACTCACAAGCCAAAGCATTGGAAGTGTGAACCAATGGCTGTTAAAACGTCCGGAGGAGGACCTTTCTTAACCTTCCGAAAGCTCAAATGAAGAGAGATACAGTAGGAATGGGATGTATGTTACCAGGATTTTCTTGTCAGGGGTTTTGCCTTCATTCGCATACTCACAAATCATAAATTACACCTAAACTCTGAGATTTCCACTGTGATTCCGTTCATGAGTTGTGAACAATATCTTTTCACTAAAAAACTAATCCTTGTCTGAAAAGAAATCACATCAATAATGTTACTTTCTTCTGAAAATTAGTGCATATACTGCAGCCCCAGTGCTGTGAATATATGATACATCAAAGAGTTAAGGGTTGCAAACATCTGTGACTGATAGGATTTCCCTGAAATGAAATGAACTTCCCTATTGCAGGCAGCTTCAGGGTTTGTAGAATCGCTGTAAGTGTGAGCCGTTGAATCATATGATTTGTTCAAATGAGCTGAAACAATTTTAAGGGTTTTTATGTATGTAATGCATAATATGTTAACTGGAGACACTTGAATCGACTCTCTTGGTGTTGTAAGCTGTTGGTTTTAACAGTGCAGGGTTTTTCAAAGCATCTTCAAAAATGAAGGGATACTGAGATGAAAAGTGATGTCACAGACATTAAAGTACATCCTGAACCTGGAAGTCACATGCACTAAGTTATCTTAAAATATGTTTAACAGACAAACCCCTCAAAATGTTATTCTCAATGGTTTCATGACCCTTTAAAATCAAATTTTTTTTTGCTTTCTGTGATTCTCTTTAAATGGATTAAGGAAAAACTCAGTATTTAGATAAGGCATAGCTCAGCTTTTCCACAGATTATTGCATGCCTTTGTGAAAGGTAAAAGGAATAGGTAATAAAGGCAATAAAGAATAGGTCAGGGAATCTTTTTCATTATATTAACTTAGGGAACCTCAGCACTTAGCTCAGTTTTGTTATTTAATGTTTTAGCACCTTGTTTCAGAATTTTGTAAGAATATCTTGTGAGGATAGGAAGAGAAATGGGGTATTAGTGATCCTGAAGGAGGAGTTTGTGAGGAATGTTTTAGAGGTGAAAAGAGTGTCTGACAGGGTGATCAGTTTGAATTTAGAGACTGAAGGGGTGATTTTGAATGTAGTGAGTGGTTATGCTCCACAAGTAGGCTGTAAGCTGGAAGAAAAGGAGAGATTCTGGAGTGAGTTAGATGAGGTGATGGAGAGTATTCCCAGAGGGGAGAGAGTAGTGGTGGGAGCAGACTTCAACGGTCATGTTGGGGAGGGCAACAGAGGTGATGAGGAAGTGATGGGCAGGTTTGGTGTTAAGGAAAGGAACCCAGAAGGACAGATGGTGGTGGACTTTGCCAAGAGGATGGAAATGGCTGTAGTTAACACTTACTTCCAGAAGAGGGAGGAACATAGAGTTACCTACAAGAGTGGTGGTAGGAGTACGCAGGTGGACTACTAAGTAGATGAGCCAATCTGAGAGAGATCACTGACTGCAAAGTAGTGGTAGGAGAGAGTGTAGCCAGACAGCATTGGATGATGATGTGTAGGATGTTTCTGGTGGTTAGGCAGAAGAGTGGAGGAAAGATGGAAAAGAAGATCAAGTGGTGGAAGTTAAAAAAGGAAGACGGTTGTGAGGAATTCAGACAGAAGCTGAGACAGGCTTTGGGTGGTCAGGAAGAGCTTCCAGAGGACTGGGAAACTACAGCAGAAGTGATCAGGGAGACAGGTAGGAAGGTGCTAGCTGTGTCAGCAGGAAGAAGGAAAGAAGATAAGGAAACATGGTGGTGGAATGAGGAAGTACAGGACATCATCCAGAGGAAGAGGCTAGCTAAAAAGAAGTGGGACATCGAAAGGACTGAAGAAAGTAGACAGGACTACAAGGAATCACAGCGCAGGGTGAAGAGGGAGGTGGCAAAGGCCAAACAGAAGGCAGATGATGAGTTGTATGCCAGGTTAGACACGAGGGAAGGTGAGAAGGAATTGTACAGATTAGCGAGACAGAGAGACAGAGATGGGAAGGATGTGCAACAGATAAGGGTGATTAAAGATAGAGATGGAAGGGTTCTAACAAGTGAGGAGAGTGTACAGAGAAGATGGAAGGAGTATTTTGAGGAGTTGATGAATGAGGAGAATGAGAGGGAAAGAAGGGGGAAGAGGTGAACATTGTAGAGGAGGAAGTTGAAAAGATTAGAAAGGATGAGGTGAGGAAGGCTCTGAGGAGAATGAAGAGTGGAAAGGCTGTTGGTCAAGATGACATCCCTGTGGAGGTGTGGAAGTGTCTAGGAGAGACAGCAGTGGAGTTCCTATCTAGGTATTTAAAATGATTCTAGAGAGTGAGAAGATGCCTGAGGAATGTAGGAGAAGTGTCCTAGTGCCAATCTTTAAGAACAAGGGTGATGTGCAGAGTTGTAACAACTACAGAGGTATAAAGTTGATGAGCCACACAATGAAACTCTGGGAAAGAGTAGTGGAAGCTAGGCTAAGAAGGGAAGTGGATATTTGCGAGCAGCAGTATGGCTTCATGCCCAGGAAGAGCACTACTGATGCAATTTTTGCTCTGAGAATGCTAATGGAGAAGTACAGAGATGGTCAGAATGGATGTCAGGAGTGGCAGAGAAGTACGTCAGAGTAGTTCAGGATATGTATGAGACGAGTATGACAACAGTGAGATGTGCTGTAGGTCAGACGGAGGAGTTCAAGGTGGAGGTGGGGCTACATCAAACATTCTTGTTTGCTATGGTGATGGACAGGTTGACAGATGAGGTCAGACAGGAATCTCCATGGACAATGATGTTTGCAGATGACATTGTAATCTGTAGTGAGAGTAGAGAGCAGGTGGAGGGACAGCTGGAAAGTTGAGGGTCTGCTCTAGAAAGAAGAGGAATGAAAGTCAGTCGTAGTAAGACAGAATACATGTGTTTGAACGAGAGGGAGGCAAGTAGAACAGTGAGGTTACAGGGGGCTGAGGTCAAGAAGGTGGAGGAGTTTAGGTATTTGGGGTCAACAGTCCAGTGCGACGGGGAGTTTGGAAAAGAGGTGAAGAGGCGAGTGCAGGCTGGTTGGAGTGGGTGGAGAAAAGTGTCAGGGGTGTTGTGTGACAGAAGAGTGTCAGCAAGTATCAAAGCAAAGGTGTACAGAACAGTAGTGAGACCAGCTATGATGTATGGGTTAGAGACTGTAGCAGTGAGGAAGAGACACGAGGCAGAGATGGAAGTAGCAGAGATGAGGATGTTGAGGTTCAGTTTAGGAGTGACAAGGATGGACAAGATTAGGAACGAGCACATCAGAGGAACAGCTCAGGTTGGTTGTTTTGGAGACAAAGTCAGAGAAGCCAGATTGAGATGGTTTGGACATGTGCAGAGAAGGGATAGTAGTTATATTGGTAGAAGGATGTTGGAGATGGAGCTGCCAGGCAAGAGGGCAAGAGGAAGGTCAAAGACAAGTTATATGGGTGTGCTGAAGGAGGACATGAAGGTAATTGGTGCACGAGTAGAGGATACTGAGGCCAGAGTTAGGTGGAAACAGATGATTTGCTGTGGCGACCCCTAAACTGGGAACAGCCGAAAGAAGAAGAAGAAGAAGATCTTGTGATAAAGGCTTAAGCTGTGCTCCATTTCTCCCACTTGTCCACACCACTTAGCCCTTTACCTCCCCTACACAGAAAAAATCTTATAAGAAAAAACACACTTATGGGATGTAAAGGCATAATTATGAGCTGCTAAATCATAATTATTGGATACTAATGATTACATATAATTACTAAGTCATTAATTAGAGGATGTTACATTATTGTTACACTTTTGGACATATAATTATTGACCCACTCCCAAAAAAATAATTTGTGAATGCAATGATTCCATGTTGAGCCCCACTGCACTGGAGTCTTTTTTATTTTTTCTTCTGTCATAAAGAAAGCAGCAAGAAGAGGCCAGATTCAGGGAAAGATTAGTTCTGCAATGCAGAAAGCCAAAAACCTGTACCAGAGCGTTCTTGACCTCAGAATGAGGCGGTGGTTCATCTTTCTGCAGGTCAACAACCATGACCACCCAGCCAAAAAATAAAAAAAGTATCTTCAGAACTTTAATTCTATTTAACATCTCTGGAAAGATCTAGACAGTGTTTAGATGAAATGAGTATGATGAAGCTTGAGAGGTACTGCAAAACAAATGTGCAAAAATAAGGGTGCCAAAGTTGCAACATTAAATTTAAGAGTATTTGGTGCATTTGCAGAGCGAACACTCATGCAAATGTGATTTCCAACATTTTTATTTCAAACTAATGTGCACATAAACTGTTTTTATGACATCGTTGTGAGGTATTATGAAGAAAGAAAATACATTCATATATTTTCACACTCAAAAAAGGGGTTTGGTGTGCTACGTACTATCCTTTTCACATGATCCTAAACTTTCCTAAACTTTTAACACAGTTAGCACAACATTTGTCTAGGTAGGCGATACAATAAACACATTTTTGTTGCTTTGATACAAAAGGCATGCAATTGACACAAATTTCAAATGCTTGAACTTCTTTTACACACAAGCTCCACCAACACCAAAATAATGTCATTTTAAATTTTACAAATGCTTTCACACTGTATGTCAGAACAGATAACATCATGTTCAAAACAAAACTTTTTTAAGCTAAAGTCAAACTGAAGCGCTGTTCATATTGTGATTGAAACACAAATATGTTATCCTTATTTTATCCCTTTACCAATGAAATTGAGAGAAAGCAGAATATATTTTTCATCCTAATTCCAGTGTTTTTCCTGTTTGTATGTCTTATTCTTTGTCTATCTGTACTGCAGCAATTTCTGTGCTTGTATTTTTTGTGTTATGGTGATACAATGTGTTTTGTTAGGAGTAAATATTGCTGTTGGAAGAAAACATGTGTTAATGTTTTGAATAATGTATTTTGAGAACAATTTTTGGAGTTTTGTTAAAAATTGGGGATTTTGAGCATGAAATTAACTGTTTTTCAAATTGTGTGTTTAACTATGTCATGGTGTTAATAGTTAAGAGAACTTGTTAAATGTATTGAAAAAACTGTCTTAGCAATTGTGAAAGACTGTAACTGTTTTGTCATTGATATTACAGTTTTTCACAATTGCTAAGACAGTTTTTTCAATACATCTAACAACTTTCCTAAACTCTTAACACAATTAGCACAACATCAGTCGAATTAACACATTTTTTGTTGCTTTGATACAAAATGCATCCAGTTAACACAAATTTCAAATGCTTGAACTTCTTTTACACTCGAGCTCCAACAACCCCAAACCAATGTGATTTTTAATCAAAGTTTATTCTCAATGTGTTATGATTGACTAAATGTTGCTGTTGGAAGAAAACATGAGTTAGTGTTTTGAAAACTGTGTTGTTGTATTTTGAAAAAGAGTTTTGGAGTTTTGTTTATAATGGTAGGTTTTGAGAATGAAATTAACTGTTTTGCCAATTGTCTGTTTTAACTGATTCGGTGCGTTAAGAGTTAAGCAAACTTGTTAAAGGTTTTGAAAAAACTGTCTTAGCAATTGTGAAAAACTGTAAAAGAATAATGGGATGTGGGGAAAAAGTAATGTAAGAAATACTTTTGTAAGATTTGTAAGAATGTTTTAATATTTTTTTTTTGGTGTGGCAGTTAAGTGAAACCAAATAGTTGCATTTTATTAAAAGAACAGTAACATTTAAATATAAACCTCTGTATATATATGTACTCTGTATTACTCTGTAATAATTTTCTGTAATGTATATTGCAGATAAATCAACGCCCATTACATGCTTTTGTAGAACCAGTTTCTGCTCTGAAATGTTGACTTGTGCCCTGCGATCTGAGACGTAGCACTGCTGCATTTGTGGTCAGACAGACAGGAATGGAGGAGTTTAGCTGTCTTGGAGCCAGGAATCCTGGAGCAATTTTAAAAAGATTAAAGGAGTAAAACGGTTTGCAATCCATTAGGAGCGTGAAACACGGCTCGACTTCAGCTCTGGAGGATGGTTTAAGGTTGTTGCAGCTCAGATTTGAACAATGTGAGCGTAAAACCCAGGTGACGCTTTCACCTACAGAGCCACCGTCTAGCTTGGAAACCAGTTCTGGTATAGGCCTGGTTCACTAGCATCAAATAAAGGTTTGGTTGTGAAAATTCAATAGTCTATGTAAGAATAAAGCTGAGCTGCTCATATCTCATTATATAAATAAGACATCAGATGCAGATTTCACACAAGCTGATACAGTTATCATGGGAATGTTTCTAAAGCCTAAATAAAATCAATTGTGTGCAGTTTTTACATTACAAGGAAAGTCAGAAGCCTCCTTCCACATCACAGATGCTCCTATGAATTATGCTAGCAAAGGCTTACAGGATGACTGTCAGTGAAGTCTTCACAAGTCTAGAACTCAACCTGAGCAATAATTCTAGTCCTAGCATCATATTCCACCTGTCAGTAGACGAGTCAGTGGTAATTGATGTAGCTTGTGTGCTAGACCTCCCATAACAAGGTGTTTTAATGAAGGACAAGCACTAAACAACTTCTTCTGTGGTTTTTAATCATATTAACAGGTTTCAAACAAGAAAATTATGATGATCTCTCATGTCAAGAAGTACTGAACAGATCCAGCAGCTTTTTATTTTATCTTTATGATCATTTTAAAGGGTCAGTGACATTGTGTTATTTTCAATAATGTTGTGCACATTGGTCTAATTGTTTGAGAGATGTGAATCTTTTACTCTCTATTTTCAATTAAAATAACATTCATTCTCCTCATTTTCTATCCTTGGCTTTATCCGGAAATGAGCTGAGGTTTTCATTCTGCAAACTTCATAACCACTCACCAGTTAATCACCTATTGGTTTGTGATTTAAATATTCATGACATGTATTCAAGAGATATTAAAGGGATTAAGAGCAAATTAACTAACCCTAACACACGAACACAGAGCTAGCAACATTGATGGACACGCGAATGGCTTTGGAGTGAACACTATTATACAACCGTACCTCTGTGAGCCAGAGTCATATAAATGTTTAGTTTAAGTATATCCTGGAACTGAGCATCTTTTTAAACTCCTTACAAGTCATTGTATTAACCTCCTTTTAATCCTTTTAATAACACAAGTCCAAGTTGTGTGCTGCTCACCCGTTTTGCTTTGTTTGATATTTTTTCAGATCTCAGAGTATGAACAATCAGACATCTCCTTCTGGGTTTAGCTTTACTATCAGAGAGTCAAAAATTGACAAAAATATTAGATTTTGTTGATTGAAAACGACGAGAATGAAACTTCAGTACTGGTGAGTGACTCTCACTTGAGTAGCTGCACCCTTAGTTATGCAAAACTTTCAATATTAGTTGTTGTTATTATGTTAATGAAAGGAGTAAAACCTAATTCACCCTTCACTGTTGTCATGGTGGTTACTTCCAGCAAAATTCTTAAAAAAATAAACATGTAGAAACATGTTTCTAGCTTTAAAGTTGGACATTTTTAACATGTATGTCAATAGGAACCTACTTACCACTGGAGTCAGCCTCTAGTGGTCAAACTATAAACTTTAGTTCAGTCACTTCCTGTTGGCAGTCGAGAGGGAAAGCTGGCGATTGCTCTTTTTTTTGGCACATGATTTAATTATACAGGGATTTTTAATCGGAAAGATCTATCGAATTTACAGTTTTTTTTACAGTTGCTAGGACAGTTAACTTAACTCTGAACACACCAATTCAGTTTAAAATGAAAATTTAATTCTCAAAGCCCCTTGTTGTAAACAAAACTTCTAATATCATATTCAGAATACAAATAACACAGTTTTCAAAGCACTAAAACATGTTTACTTCCGACAGCAACATTTAATCATTCATAACACAATGAGATAAAATTTGGCTTTACAGTTTTTCACAATTGCTAAGACAGTTTTTTCAATACATTTAACAACTTTCCTAAACTCTTAACACAATTAGCACAACATCAGTCGAGGTAGGCTCTACAATTAACACATTTTTTGTTGCTTTGATAAAAAATGCATTCAGTTAACACAAATTTCAAATGTTTGAACTTCTTTTACTCTCAAGCTCCACCAACACCAAAACTATGTTATTTTAAAACAAAGTTTTTTTCTCAATGTGTTATGATTGACTAAATTTTGCTGTCAGAAGAAAACATGAGTTAGTGTTTTGAAAACTCTGTTATTGTATTTTGAAAATGAGTTTTGGAGTTTTGTTTACAATGGGGGTTTTGAGAATGAAATTAACTGTTTTGCCAATTGTGTGTTTTAACCGATTCGGTATGTTAAGAGTTAAGCAAACTTGTTAAAGGTATTGAAAAAACTGTCTTAGCAATTGTAAAAAACTTTAAAATCACACAATTTTGGTGTTGGTGAAGCGTGACTGTAAAAGAAGTTTAAACATTTGAAATTTGTGTTAATTGTATGCATTTTGAATCAAAGCAAAAAAAAAAGTGTTAATTGTAGAACCTACCCAGACAAATGTTGTGCTAATCGTGTTGAGTTTAGAAAAGTTGTTAAATGCATTGAAAAACTGTAATAAGTAGTCCTGGATTGACTTTTAAAAACTATGTTAACTTGTTTAAAATTTATATAAATGTTGCTTGTTATTCATATAGTAAACATTATTACAAAACCACTTTAGTAGAAAAGTATATTGAAAGTGGTCGTCAGCTAGTTACATTTGGAAACAAACCTAACTTGTACTAAAATTACAGCTTTCTGTTGCGGGAATTCAAATCCAAATGCATCCACATTTTTACCAAGGGGCAACCTCCTACCTACCCTGTCCATGCACAATAAGAAGGGACTGATCTGTAGTTCCTCAACCGGCCACAAGTGGGTCGGGGTCAGAAGTGAGCATGTTCTCATTCACCACCATGTTAAAACTGTACAACTTTGGAACATAAAACATGCTTTTAATGTTTGTAATGTTTTTTATTCAGATTGTTAGTTTGGACACTCATGAACACGAAGGGGTGAATTATTTGAGCGTTTGTTTGTTTAAGATATATTAAAATATAAACCTTTAGTGTTATACAGAGTCAATGACTTCTACACTTTTAAGCTGCCATTAAACCCTATAAAGTTGCATTATGGGTCATTCTCTCATTTCTAGTAGTAAAATGTGTCAATTTTGAGTAAGAAAGAACTGACTCGTTTATATTGGGGTTTTGTGATTTTCAGGTCTGCCGTTCCTCACTTTGAGCTAAAAACTACATTTTTTTATTATCAGAATGTCAGTAACAAATTAATGACAGTCACAATTCAGTACAAGAACAGCGAGAACAAGTCAGGGGGATTAGAAAAACAAAAAGATGGAGAAAAAAATACAATCATTCATAAATGTTGTAAAGCTTAAACAATTGAACAGTATTCATAGCCTTCTTTTCAATTGAATCACTTCAATTGAATCAATTGAATTAACATACTCTTTTATGTAAATGAGGAGTTCAATAAAACGTGGTGGTCTGTTTACAACTCTCTATTTATGGACATAAAATTTTGTTAGAAAAATAATTACGTTAATCAGGTATAGGCTAGAGCAAGTGGATTGGTCTACTGACACAAAGCCAAATAACACATTTTCCCAGAACAAAGAGAATTTTGAGTGCAGGTTGACAGAGATAAAGGCAGAAACATCTCGCCATAAAAGCCTGGAGTGAGGACAGGACCAAAATAAATGGGTTATCATTTCTTCAACGTTTTTGCAAAAAAAACAAAGTGTTAATATCTTTTTAAAAATATTTTCAAATAAGAGTTTGTTGGATAAAACCTGTGAAGCATTTTAAAAGAAATTCACTTCTCTCACTTTGTTTTTAAGAAAAATGTGTGTGATAGGAGCCATACCTTTCAACATATTTGGAATATTTTTGACCAATATAAAACAGCAGATGGGGTACTTACAATACTCAGCTGAAATAAATTACGATTTTTTTTTATTCCTAAAAACTACATATACCACTACCACATAGACCATAATGATGCAATAAGCTAGACAAATGCGCATGCGCATTGAGATCCTCCCGGCCTGTCGCATTCATCGAGGCAACGAGGAAGAGTGTGTTGGTTAAAATAGTCCATTATAACATCGAATTCACCTTTTTGAAGTTCCTCGCAAAGTCGGCACCATGTCAGGAGACGAGGTTAGTTATCATTGGCTGTTATCCAACATTCCAAGTTAGTGTGGAGTTAGTTAAAGAGCTAAAAACGAAGGACGTTTGGGCCTGCTAGCTCATATTGTGGGTAACACATGTGGCTACAATGGTTTGTGGATCTTTTAGCTAAGAAACGTCTAGGTTATTTCATTATCTCAATATTTTGCAAACAAAGCGTTCTTTGATACTTTGTTGGGAAATGTTTACATGATATAAATTCAGTAATTGTGATCACCAGTGTCATTTAGGTCGCATTTTACACGTTTTCTGCTGTTAACTGACCATGATGCTAACAAGCTCCATTTAGGCGTTATTAGATAAAGGCAGCTTTATAGCACGACTTTCTCTCGTTTTTCAACATTGTATATGGGGCCCTGTTTTAAATGGATGTTTGTTATCAGTAAATATTTCCTATCAACCATGTAAATAAAAAAAGTTATTTGGTGTTTTTGATGCTTGTTCAGTAGAGTAAATAATGTTTATTGGTATGAGTAAAGCCATAGAGGAATAACAGTCACTTCTATGTCTGGTAATCTGTTGTATGGTACAGGAATAATTTAGGTTAAAATGTTTGTAATGTCAGAAAAAGCGGGGTTTTTTTGTTTTGTTTATGGCTCTTAAATTATTTTTCCTATTAGGTAATGTAAATGAAAGTATTATTTTCTCTTAGCGGTCAGTGATTCGTTACCTGTTGTGATTAGGTGCTGGTGTAAGTGACTTGCACAGAAGTTGTTCAGTATTAAGGCCGCTTCATATCTATCTGATGTCACACATCTTTCCGAGTGATGCAAACGAATGAGTTCATCTCTGCCATATCGGAAGTTTTTTTGTTGCAAGAGAGCGACCAAAGCTGCTGTTTTGATGATGTGAATAGAACATGAAAGAGCCGCTGGATGGCGCTCAATACACAACCCTGCTTCAATCTCACAACAGAAAAAACCTCCAAAACCGTACGAGACGAACAGCTAAGGAAGAGACCGCCAAAGGCGAGAATATAAACAACCAGAACCTTTTATTGCTTGTGTTCGAACATTAAAAGTTGTTCAATAAAGCCCTCAAAGATTATGAAACAGCTGGAGTGTGGCTGTTGGCCCCGAGCAATGGAAAGTTTTGTTCAACTTAGTGCTTGGTTTTTTGGACTCTTCTTCATTTTTGAGAGCAATTCATTCAAACAATTCATTTGTATTCATATCGGAAAAAAACTGATCTGATTGCAAAACGATACGACAAAGACCCAAAAATAGAGCAAAAACACTAATCTGTGTAAATCAACATGCTTATCGGTGTCTTTTGATTATGAACAGTGTAATACGCACTATAACCGAGTTATTAATAAAGAGTCAGATATGTTTTTTTCTCGAACACATCATTACACATGCAAAGAGCACCACTGCATCCACATTTAACACTAGCTTGCGTAATGTGCCTTGCAGAGAAGCATCAATCTCAGTTTGGATAGATGTAAAGGGCCCTTTAGTCTCCTTAAAACAACTTGTTCAAGGAAGTCCAGCACATAGGCTCAACCACTGAAGCATGTCTCCTAACAGACGAATTATGGCAATATGACTAGCGTAGTCATTGCTCAGATTCAGCCAAGTAGGAGCGAATCAAGTCAAGACATATCTGACAGTTTTAAAGCTTTCAGCGTGCAATGAAAAGATGTGTAATTACAGCGCTAGCAGCCGAGCTAATGAATGTACAGAAGCTCCTAACACTAGCATTTTTGAGTAACGAGGGCTGGTCCCAAGTCAGTTGCTACACTCAAAGGTTGAACACACCCTTATTTGTGATATCACAAACTTTCAGAAAGTTTTTTTTTTCTTTCTCAGTCTGTCTCCGGAAGTCATTTGGACAAGGATTTTGTATAAACTCTGCTAGTAAACAGTGTGACTTCTACCACTGACACCTATTTTTATTGAGACTCGAGAACTTGAGTGAAGAGTACGGTTAATAGGTTACATTTACAGATTCTTTCTAAACTCCAACCTCTCTTTTCAGATGATATTTGACCCCACGATGACCAAGAAGAAGAAGAAGAAGAAGAAGCCGTTCATGCTGGAGGAAGAAGGTGGAGAAGCAGAGGAAAGCCAGCAGGTGGAGATTAAAGAGGTGGAGGCTGATGGCGGCGAGGAAAAAGACTTTGATCTTGATGAGGATGAGGGGAGGAAGAAAGGTACTTCTCATTTTTATACTCTGTTTTTACTTTTTTTCTGTTTAACAGAGGGATTCAATAGCAAGTGCTTTTTAAAAATGCAATGTAGATTTAATTACACTGTTAACCACCAAATCCTCTGCTCAGCACGTTTGTCACAAGTTATATTTAATTCTTAAAGCTTTTAGTTTCAGACTCCATTGCACTACTTTAATGTTATTTACATTACTTTTTATTAAACTTACCTGTTATATTCTGTCTCTGTAATGAAGAGGTGTACACATTTCAGTGCATACAGAGCAATACATTTTAATGAACTATTTTCTTGCTAAAAATAATTGAAATTGTTCAGGTTAGTCTTCAGCAGACAAAGAGCAGAATATATACACATGTTAATATCTAAGAAATTATTTGTGACTTCATATTTTGAAAAGAAGACTCTTGAATCTGAGCTTATTGTTTTGTTATTTTTGATTGAGTGCCAATCTTGGGTAGTTTAGGGATTTTGTGAGTTTAATTCATTATTATTTCTTTAGCTTCATTTATTGTTAATAAACTTAAATTGTGGGCCTCCTGTAAATGGCAGGGCTCCTTGGAGGCGGTCATGCCACATCTCATGCATGTCCACAAATCCATTACCACCTTACAAGGTGAAGACATTGTCTTCCTGGCTACAGACATCAACCTACCTGGAGCGGTGGACTGGGTCATGATGCAATCTTGTTTCGGGCACCATTTCATGCTTGTTTTAGAAAAGCAGGAAAAGTACGAAGGACACCAGCAGTTCTTTGCCATTGTTCTGCTCATTGGCACATGGAAGCAAGCGGAGAACTTTGCCTACCGCCTTGAATTAAATGGCAATCGTAGGCGACTAACGTGGGAGACCACGCCCCATCTCCACTCTCATCAGGATGAGCAGGCAGACTCATCACACCATTAATTTGAACAGTGAAATGAAAAACTAAACTGTTACAAATAGATGTTTACTTAATAGGGTAGCTCAGAAATAATAAAATCTTCTCTATACAAATGTTTTAAAATTAGTCTTTGGTTATTAGATAAAATTTGAGTCGTTTCCTCATCTGATATGTGATTTTTGTTGTTGCTTGGGGTTGTCAGAGATTGATAAAATGTGCCTGAAGGCTCATAAACATAAAATTTGACGTTTAGATGTGCCATGGTTTGAAACGAGGCTCTTATACACTCAAAATCATAAAAGTGATGGTTAGGGTTTCCAGAGATTGAGAAAACACTCCTAAATACTAAAAAAATGTAAAAATGACTTTTAGGGTTGCCAGAGTTTGAAAAATCTTCATAAATGTATAAAACATAAAAACGATGATTAGGTTTGCCAGCTATTGACATGACAGTTAACAGTTGACAGATTATAAAAATGTGCATAAATGCTCAAAAAATAAGTCATTATTAGGGTTGTCAGAGTTTGAGAACTTTTGTACATTTCAAAAACAGTGATATTTGAGAAAAGGCTCATGTATGTATGTATGTGTATATATATATATATATATATATATATATATATATATATATATATATATATATATATATATATATATATATATTCAAAAAACAAAAACATTCAGAAACCCTTTAACACATTTGTCCGTTAGTAACCTCTCAAACCCTGAGAAGTGTAAGTGTGGTCTCTGTTTCCTAATTTTTTCCGACATGAGAAGTTTGACTTTGAAGCTTTCTGGTGTTTCTCGTTTGACTCGACGTTTGTTTGAAAGGTCTTGTCGTCTTGTTTGACTTCTTTGTGTTGCTCACGCAGAAGCGTCAGACGACCTGGATGACTTGAATTTCTTTAATCAGAAGAAAAAAAAAAAGAAAGGCAAAAAATTTGCAGATGCCGAGCTCGAGGAGGGAATGAAGGTAGGTTGATTGCTTTCGTATGTTTCCTCGCTTGTTTTCATATCAGCTCTTAATGAAAGACCCTTTCACCGTGAAGGCATGCTTTCCTGCGATAAACAAGCAGAAACAGCTCTCGTTTCTTTATCAGGAGCTGAAGATTGAAACCGAGCCCTCGGAGACACTAGAAGATGATGACTTCATGCTGAAGAAGAAGAAGAAACCGAAGAAAAGTCAAAGAATTCCAAGAGGATCTAGACAGTCAAAGTAAAGAAGATGGTAAGTGTGAATATTTGCTTTTCTATAGAGAAAAAGTATCGCAGTATGGATGTTTCTTTGAAGATTCGATATTTTTTTTCTTTGATTTAGACTGGTCCCCAGGGGTCTGTTCTTAGACCTCTCTCTTCTCTCACCTTTTTCATTTTGTCTGTCTTAACTGTGTGTTGATTCTGAGGACACAAATGTATTTAATGATAAACTCGCCAAAGATCTCAAGTTTATTTACATTTTAACTGTTACATTTACATCTGGCACTATTAGACTGCACATACACTCCTGAGACTGTGTGTCTGCAGTTAGACCTTTTTCTTATTTTGCTTAGACTTGTCTGGCCCAATAGTGTGACATTTGATCCATGTCTAACTTGTCGTTGTGTTTCCAAAAGTCTGTAAGATTGGATGTTGTATGGCTGAAGTGTAATCATAAGTTGTTGGTTTTAAAGGAGTTGAAGATGATGACAGTAAAAACATAGATGACATCACTTTCAGCTCACAGACGGGCCCCGCCTGGGCCGGATCAGAGCGAGACTACACGTACGACGAGGTACAGAGCTGAGAATGCTCTCTTCATTTTCTGTGTAGCTTCAGGCAAAGGTTTCTTCTGGTGCTTTTATACATTTAGATGCATGAGTGAAGATTGCTATCCCTTTTCTCTCTTTTTCTCATTATCCTCTCTCCCCTCAACATCACTGTTTGTGTCTTTATTTTCTCTCTTATTTTCAGTCTCCCCCACCACGCTTTCCCTATTCTCTATCCAGCATCTTTCTGTCTTTCTACCCCCTTATGTCTCACTCTCTAGCCCCTCTCTTTACCATCAATCCCTCACTGTCTATTCCCTCTCTCTCCCCCTTTCCCATCTCTCTATCCCATCTCTCCTCTCTTTCTATATTTTTTCTCTATCCCTGTTTTCTATATAATTTTTCTCTTTTTCTATCCTTTTTCTCTAGCCCCTCTCTCCATCTCGTCAATCTCTTTCTCTCCCTATCCTATCCTCTGTTTATTTCCTATTTTTTTTAATTTATCCTGTTTATTCCTTATATTGTGTTTCTTTTGCAAACAGAAAGCTGGAAGATGGAGTGTGTTTATAATGTTTTAGATGCTTTTCTAGAATGTGAAAGTTTGTGTGATATGTGTGTTAAACTGGCAGCCACACATCAGTTTTAATGCAAAATATTTGAAATTGTGTTTTTCTCTACAAAAGTAAAAGCCTTTATTGTTGTTGTAATTTCAGCTCCTAAACCGAGTGTTCAACATCATGCGGGAGAAGAACCCTGACATGGTGGCAGGAGAGAAGAGGAAGTTTGTGATGAAGCCTCCTCAGGTTGTCCGAGTCGGCACCAAGAAAACCTCCTTCGTCAACTTCACAGACATCTGCAAACTGTAAGCAGAACACTAGCGATCTGATTTATTCCTTCTAAACATGCCCCTGTTTAGCAGCCTCACCATCTCCAGTGACTTTAAATCCCTGCTTTTCTTCTCCAGGTTGCATCGGCAGCCCAAACATCTTCTGGCATTTTTACTGGCTGAGTTAGGAACGAGGTGAGTTAGTTTCCTCTTCCTGTACTACAATGAACAGAGTTATTTTGTAACGAACGGTGTTGAAGCTGCTTAGAAACACCAGTTACTGTTTTGTTGTGTAATTTAGATTTTGGCTAGTGCCAAGTCTCCATCTGCTGAGCTGATGTTCAGGATATCGCAGATGATTTAAACCATTTTTTTTCTCATCTATGATAAGAGGTTGAGCCATGTTTCGTCTGAATTTAGAATCGCTCTGTTCCTGGAAAGAGCGCAGGATGATTTTCTCTCCGTCTCCTTGATTTTGAGTCAATCTTGTTCAGTTTTATGGGAGCAGCTCTAAGCTGAGGTTGTTTTTCTTCTCTCGACCTTTATTAACCTCACAAAACATTGTTTGGCAGGATTCAGGCTTGTTTTTCCAGAGTCTGCCCTGCTCAAACTCTTCTTGCAGAAGCCTTCATAGTCACTCCTTAAATTTCAGTTTAACTTACTCAGGCCGCTTGGGTCAGAGTTTCTGCAAAGTCTTTAAGACTAAAATTTAAAGACCCAAATTTTAGATCTTAAAAAGTCTTAAATTATCTGTTTTATTTCTTAAATTATATTCTTTAATGATTTTCACATATGTTCTTGTAAACCTCATTTCATATGTGCTTTTAATTGTTACTTTGGGAGATTGCTTGCCAGAGAGATTGAGACAAACTTCTAAATGCTAAAAACGTAAAAGTGAAGTTAAAGGGTGCCAGAGATTGAGAAAATGCCCCTAAATGCTAAAAAATAAAAATTAGGGTTAGTAGGGATATCCCTATCAGGTTTTTTTTTACTCCTGATCCACTCATTTGTGAGTATTAGATCAGATACATTTTGGGGATACAATAAGAAAACAAGAAGACTAAAACTTATTAAAGTTTCTGTTTTATTATCCATTCATGGACAGACAACTGTATCATTTTTCCACTGCCATATTAAATAAAAATAAAGCTTTTAAGAAATAGTGTATAAATAGTTTGATGACAAAAAATAGAATATAAATGACCTTTAAAAGAGCTAGTTGAACTAGATTTGATGAGTCAAAAACTCATTGTCACAAAAAAGTATTTTTCTTATTTATTTTATAATATTAAATGTAAGCGTAGTGTCAAATTCTAAAATGAAAAGAACAGCAGCAACTTAACACAATATTATTATATTAAGTAACATTATATTTATATAGGTAATTTTTTCTCATGAAAAGGAATATGTGTATGATATGTGTTGTTATTGAACTACCAAAGGTACCAATATTTTTTTCCAAAATCTGGTCATTTGAAAATCAATTGATCAGACCTGATCGATCGGGACAACCTTAGTTAGTGTCGACATAGTTTGAGAACATTAACATACATTCTCAAAAACTTAAGTGATGGCTAGTGTTGCTAGAGATATAAGACTCAATGTTAAAAAGTAAATATAATTGCAAGGCTTGCCAGAGATTAATGCATTTGAGCATTTTTGCACATTTTCTCAAAGTTATTGTTGAGATTGCCAGAGATTGAGAAAATGCATGTAAACGTTTACCTTGTTAAAAGTCATGGGACAGCTTTGCCAGAGTTTAAGAAAAACTTTGTAAATACTTGAAAACATAAAAGTAAAATATAAAGTTTCTAACAATGTATTTGAAGCATACAGTTTATTATGACAAAAGTTTTGATTGTTTTTGATGTTATGATTTGGGTCTTAAATTTGCTTCTTAACCATTGTAAAAAGTCTCAACTCTATTAAGCATATAGAAACCTTGAATGTTATTAGATAGTGTTATATTTCACTTTCGACCAGCCGTCTCTCTCACCATCAGTGAGTTCCTGAAATGTGCTAAAGGCTTTGTTTCTTCTCTTCAGTGGCTCCATTGATGGAAACAATCAGTTGGTTATTAAAGGACGATTTCAACAGAAACAGATCGAAAACGTCTTGAGAAGATACATCAGTGAGTGTCAATTTGTTTGTATAGTTTCCAGACTCTTCCATAAAAAAAAACGAAACACTAAAAGCATGTGGTAGAAATCATTTAGTCCTGTCAGCGGATGCCTCAAGCACATTTCTCCAAAAAAGATGTGTTTATATCCCTGTGTCAGCTCTTGGTATTTCATGACCCTCCTGATTGGTTAACGCAGTTAGAAATTCATAGATGCCGTTGAATGGAGAGCACATTTTTGGGGAATAATTATTTGTAAAGTAAAACTTTTAGTTCTCTATAAAAGGTTCTTTGTGCTTAAGGGTTTTAATTAATCTAGATGTGTGGAGGCGTTACATTTCTCATTTATTGGCTAATTGTGCTTTTCCATTACACTGCATGTCACAGTTCTGAACGGTTCTGTGTGCTATTTTGAGCTTTTCTATTGTGTGCTGGCCAGCGACCTGTAAACACCTGAAACTGCTGAAGGGAATGAGAAATACAATTTGTATGCCCTGGAATACATTTTTTCCTTGGAGTCATTGTTGCAGTTATTTGTTCATTCCAAACTAATGGAATAAACTTTTACTCATAGAAAAATTTTCCATGTTTGCTGGAAAACCACGACAAACCTCCATCTGAACGAAACAGGCGACTTTATTAATCTTCAATAAAACATAGTTCATTTTATGTAGCATCGTCAGCCCGACTTCTTGTGTTTTTAGCAGTACGGTGATACCTCGAGATACGAAATTAATCTGTTTTGAGGTGGCCTTCTCCAGGATGATGGATTTTGTTGTGTATAGAAGAAGGTTTTGCATATAAAACGCCTAATTCGTTCCAAGAAACAACACTAAAATTTTTAAATAACATGGAGATAACATAAAAACAGTGAAAAATACAGTAGGATTTTTCAATCCTTAAAAGTACATATTAAAAATCTAATAAATAACAACAATACAATAAAAACAAAGTAAAATAAATGAAAAATTATAACCCTTAACTGTCGAGCGAGGTGATGTTGCAGAGGAGGTGGTAGGGGAGGAGAAGGGATGCCTGTGGAGGACTTCTTTGACCATAAAAATACGCTTTGCCTAAAAAGAAGCACAAAAATATTCTAGAATTTAGGACACCAATACTAAACCAAAATACACAAGCGTGAAGAGAAGGAGAAAGCTTCTGGGAAGCCATCATGGGTATGATCTGACCAACAGGAGAACAGGATGCACGAACACAAAGCGTCAGGGTTGGAACTGACCAATAGGAGCGTAGAATGATTGGTTGCGCGTTGAATAACACCAAGTGATGCCCAGTGTTGTCTTCCGCCCGAATTTCAAATGTCGAAAATGTAAGTTTTTCGTATCTTGTAATTGTTTTCTTATCACGGAACTTAATATTCTTTGAGTGGGCTTATTTATCTAGGATTTTTCGGAACATGAAGCATTCATATCTTGAGGTACCACTGTACTTTTTTTTTGCCGCCATCAACATCCTTTAAAATAAATCAGATTTTAACCTGTTAAAATGATTCACGATCGCACAAGAGTACCTATGTTTTCGTTCTTATTAGGGCCCGAGCACGCCAGCGAAGCTGTGCGGCGAAGCCCTATTGTATCTGTTAGGATTATTAGGGCCCGAGCACGCCAGCGAAGCTGTGCGGCGAAGCCCTATTGTATCTGTTAGGATTATTAGGGCCCGAGCACGCCAGCGAAGCTGTGCGGCGAAGCCCTATTGTATCTGTTAGGATTATTATTATTATTCTTACGCTTCCTAAATCGCAAATTTCACCATCTAGACGTGCTCGAAAACTCACCAAAATCGGCAATAATTTAAAGCTTGGTGGAAATTGCGATCTGACACAGTCGGTGTGATCGTAGCATAAAAAATGGCTCTTCAGCGCCCCCTGGAAAAATCGGGGTCCGGTTCGACCTACAGTCACGAAAATCGGCACACATATGTACCACCTCTAGCCAAGTAGAAAAGTCTCTTACAGGTTTTCGCCAAATCGTACAGGAAGTCGGCCATTTTGAAAAAAAAACCCACAATTTTGAAAAAACATCATCTTGCACTTTGACGAACTCCTCCTAGGAAAATTGCCAGATCGAGCTGAAAATTGGTGTGGTTACTCGGGAGACATTTGGGATGAAAAGTTATCAAAAACGCAGCAGTTTGTGAAACGGTCTTTGGGTGGCGCCCCCACGAATTTCAACATTCAAAAATGTGCCTAAAATTGACATATTTTTGAGTATATCTCCGTTGTAGTTTATCCGTTGTCCACGAAAACGGCCTGACATGATGAGCTTGGAAGGCTGAATAAAATGATAGGCCGCAATGTGACACCACTCTTAGAGTAGCTCTACAGCGCCCCCCTGAATGTTACTAAAATAGATGTTTTAGCTGTTTTGACACCTTAAATATGTTAGAAACCCCACCAAATTTCGGCTAAACCTCAGCCTCAATAAATATAGTAATCTGACACTGTTTCTACAACTTTACTTTGGACGACAGCGCTGCAGCGCCATCTAGTATGCGAAAAAAGCTCATCTCGCATTTTAACGAACTCCTCCTAGGAAAATTGCCAGATCGAGCTGAAAATTTGTCTGGTGACTCTTCAGACAGTATGAACCAAAAGTTATCAAAAACGCAGAAGTTCGTCGCACGGTCTTTCTGTGGCACCGCTTCGAATTTGAGCCTTCTCAAATGTATGGGGATATTGGTACTTGTTACTGTAGCTCTCACATCCTTCATCCAATCACTGAAAAAAATGTATGGAATGATGAGCTCACCCCTCAGAACAATTAGATATGCTTACTTGATGATACACTCATAGCGCCTCCTGCTGGCTGTATGAATTCCAAGGGATACTAATGTATTTGTTGCTTTATCTCTTACAAATTTAACTCAATGTACATGACAAAAAATTTGCATGATGAGCTGGTAATTCTAAATGGAATAATATGCTCATGGCATGAGACTGTTATAGCGCCACCTGGAGGCTTTCTGAAATGTGTTTAAAATAGCTGTTGTCAATAGGCAGTGAATGTAAAAAATGTATGGAATGATGAGCTTACCCCTCAGAACAAGTAGATATGCTTACTTGATGATACAATCATAGCGCCTCCTGCTGGCTGTATGAATTCCAAGGGAAATTAATGTATTTGTTGCTGTATCTCTTACAAATTTAACTTAATGTACATGACAAAAAAAATGTAAGACCAGGGGGCGGCATCTTTGGATCCCGCGGATGCATCGTGCGAGGGCCCGCCCATCGCTGCTTGCAGCTTTAATTATTATTATTATTATTCTTTGTCCGTGTTTTTCGTCGCAGATTTCACCAACTAGGCGTGCTCGAAAACTCACCAAAATCGGCACTAAGGTCAAGCTTGCAAAAAATAGCGATCTGGCACAGTCGGCGTGATCGTAGCATAAAAAATGGCTCTACAGCGCCCCCTTGAATTTTACCAAAAAACATGTTTCAGCTGTTTAGACACCCTTAACATGTTCGAAACCTCACCAAATTTTGCATCAACCTCATCCTCAATGAATAAAATAATCTGACACCGTTTTTAAAACTTTACTGTAAACGACAGCTCTGCAGCGCCACCTTTAACGCGAAAAAGCTCATCTCGCATTTTAACGAACTCCTCCTAGGAAAATAACCAGATCGAGCTGAAAATTGGTGTGGTTACTCGGGAGACCTTTGGGATGAAAAGTTATCAAAAGCGCAGCAGTTTGTAAAACGGTCTTTGGGTGGCGCCCCCCTCAAATTTCACCAATCAAACATGTGATGCAAATTGACATACTTTTGAGTATATCTCCGTTCTAGTTTATCCGTTGTCCACGAAAACGGCCTGACATGATGAGCTTGGAAGGGTGAATGAAATGATAGGCTGCAATGTGACACCGCTCTGAGATTGGCTCTACAGCGCCCCCCTAAATGTTACTAGAATTGATGTTTTAGCTGTTTTGACACCCTAAACATGTTAGAAACCCCACCAAATTTAACCTAAACCTCATCATCAATAAATATAGTAATCTGACACTGTTTGTACAACTTTACTATGGACGAAAGCGCTGCAGCGCCACCTAGTATGTGAAAACAGCTCATCTCGCATTTTAACGAACTCCTCCTAGGAAAATTGCCAGATCGAGCTGAAAATTTGTCTGGTGACTCTTAAGACAGTATGGACCAAAAGTTATCAAAAACGCAGAAGTTCGTCGCACGGTCTTTCTGTGGCACCGCTTCGAATTTGAGCTTTCTCAAATGTATGGGGATAAATGTACTTGTTACTTTAGCTCTCACATTCTTAATCCAATCAATGTAAAAAATGTATGGAATGATGAGCTCACCCCTTAGAACAATTAGATATGCTTACTTGATGATACACTCATAGTGCCTCCTGCTGGCTGTATGAATTCCAAGGGATACTAACGTAGTTTTTGCTGTATCTCTTTCATATTTAACTCAATGAACAAGACAAAAAATTTGCATGATGAGCTGGTAATTCTAAATGGAATAATATGCTCATGGCATGAGACTGTTATAGCGCCACCTGGAGGCTTTATGAAATGTGTTTAAAAAAGCTGTTGTCACTAGGCAGTGAATGTAAAAAATGTATGGAATGATGAGCTTACCCCTCAGAACAAGTAGATATGCTTACTTGATGATACACTAATAGCGCCTCCTGCTGGCTGTATGAATTCCAAGGGATACTAATGTATTTGTTGCTGTATCTCTTACATATTTAACTCAATGTACATGACAAAAAATTTGCATGATGAGCTGGTAATTCTAAATGGAATAATATGCTCATGGCATGAAACTGTTATAGCGCCACCTGGAGGCTTTATGAAATGTGTTTAAAATAGCTGTTGTCATTGGGCAGTGACTGTAAAAAATGTATGGAATGATGAGCTTACCCCTCAGAACAAGTATATATGCTTACTTGATGATACACTCATAGCGCCTCCTTCTGGCTATATGATTTCCAAGGGATACTAATGTATTTGTTGCTGTATCTCTTACATATTTAACTTAATGTACATGGCAAAAAAATTTGCATGATGAGCTGGTAATTCTAAATTGAATAATATGCTCATGGCATGAGACTGTTATAGCGCCACCTGGAGGCTTTCTGAAATGTTTTTAAAATAGCTGTTGTCAATAGTCAGTGAATGTAAAAAATGTATGGAATGATGAGCTTACCCCTCAGAACAAGTAGATATGCTTACTTGATGATACACTCATAGCGCCTCCTGCTGGCTGTATGAATTCCAAGGGATACTAATGTATTTGTTGCTGTATCTCTTACATATTTAACTCAATGTACATGACAAAAAATTTGCATGATGAGCTGGTAATTCTAAATGGAATAATATGCTCATGGCATGAAACTGTTATAGCGCCACCTGGAGGCTTTATGAAATGTGTTTAAAATAGCTGTTGTCATTGGGCAGTGAATGTAAAAAATGTATGGAATGATGAGCTTACCCCTCAGAACAAGTATATATGCTTACTTGATGATACACTCATAGCGCCTCCTTCTGGCTATATGATTTCCAAGGGATACTAATGTATTTGTTGCTGTATCTCTTACATATTTAACTTAATGTACATGGCAAAAAAATTTGCATGATGAGCTGGTAATTCTAAATTGAATAATATGCTCATGGCATGAGACTGTTATAGCGCCACCTGGAGGCTTTCTGAAATGTTTTTAAAATAGCTGTTGACAATAGTCAGTGAATGTAAAAAATGTATGGAATGATGAGCTTACCCCTCAGAACAAGTAGATATGCTTACTTGATGATACACTCATAGCGCCTCCTGCTGGCTGTATGAATTCCAAGGGAAAAGAATGTATTTGTTGCTGTATCTCTTACAAATTTAACTTAATGTACATGACAAAAAAAATGTAAGACCAGGGGGCGGCATCTTTGGATCCCGCGGATGCATCGTGCGAGGGCCCGCCCATCGCTGCTTGCAGCTTTAATTATTATTATTATTCTTCGTCCGTGTTTTTCGTCGCAGATTTGACCAACTAGGCGTGCTCGAAAACTCACCAAATTCGGCACGAAGGTCAAGCTCGCTGAAAATTGCGATCTGGCACAGTCGGCGTGATCGTAGCATAAAAAATGGCTCTACAGCGCCCCCTTGAAAAACCGGGGTCCCCCTGCCAGTTCGACCTACAGTCACGAAAATCGGTACACATATGCACCACCTCTAGCCAAGTACAAAAGTCTCTGACAGGTTTTCGCCAAATCGTACAGGAAGTCGGCCATTTTGAAAAAAACCCATAATTTTGAAAAAACATCACCTTGCACATTGACAAACTCCTACTAGGCAAAAAGTCTGATCTGGTTGAAAATTGGTGTGTTTACTCGGAAGACATTTGGGATGAAAAGTTATCAAAAGCGCAGCAGTACGTAAAATGGTCTTTAGGTGGCGCCCCCACGAATTTCCCCCTTCAAAAAAGTGCCGAAAATTGACATATTTTTGAGTATATCTCCGTTCTAGTTTATCCGTTGTCCACGAAAACGGCCTGACATGATGAGCTTGGAAGGCTGAATAAAGTGATAGGCCGCAATATGACGTCGCTCTAAGAGTGCCTCCACAGCGCCCCCTTGAATGTTACTAAAATAGATGTTTTAGCTGTTTTGACACCCTAAACATGTTACAAACCCCACCAAATTTAGCCTAAACCTCATCCTCAATAAATATAGTAGTCTGACACTGTTTGTACAACTTTACTTTAAACGACAGCTTTGCAGCGCCACCTAGTATGCGAAAACAGCTCATCTCGCATTTTAACGAACTCCTCCTAGGAAAATTGCCAGATCGAGCTTAAAATTTGTCCGGTGACTCTTAAGACAGTATGGACCAAAAGTTATCAAAAACGCAGAAGTTCGTCGCACGGTCTTTCTGTGGCACCGCTTCGAATTTGAGCTTTCTCAAATGTATGGGGATGAATGTACTTGTTACTGTACCTCTCACATACTTCATCCAATCAATGTAAAAATTGTATGGAATGATAAGCTCACCTCTCAGAACAAGTAGATATGCTTACTTGATAATACACTCATAGCGCCTCCTGCTGGCTGTATGAATTCCAAGGGATACTAATGTATTTGTTGCTGTATCTCTGATATATTTAACTCAATGTACATGACAAAAAAATTGCATGATGAGCTGGTATTTCTAAATTGATGTATGTGCACATGTCATGAGACTGTTATAGCGCCACCTGGAGGCTTTATGAAATGTGTTTAAAATAGCTGTTGTCATTAGGCAGTGAATGTAAAAAATGTATGGAATTATGAGCTTACCCCTCAGAACAAGTAGATATGCTTACTTGATGATACAATCATAGCGCCTCCTGCTGGCTGTATGAATTCCAAGAGAAAATTAATGTATTTGTTGCTGTATCTCCTACAAATTTAACTTAATGCACATGACAAAAAAAATGTAAGACCAGGGGGCGGCATCTTTGGATCCCGCGGATGCATCGTGCGAGGGCCCGCCCATCGCTGCTTGCAGCTTTAATTTGTATTGTGTTCTTAATGAAATTACAGAGCAGAGGTGGGTGCATCTTCAGCATCACTCTGAAAACGCACACATACATGAACAGGGATCATGCTATCGGGTGCCATCGGCGACAGATGATTGACCCAACCCTAACCACAACAGTATATAATTTTATTTTTTAGCTGTTAGCTGCAACTCAAGCTTTGAGTTCTGTTCAAAATTTTAAAGTTTGCTCAGAGATTTTTCCCTTTCCTGTTGACGTTTTGCAGCTATAAGATGTAAAAGAAACCATTGTGTGTGTTTGTGATCTCTCAGAGGAGTACGTGACGTGCCACACGTGTCGCTCTCCGGATACGATCCTCCAGAAGGACACGCGCCTCTACTTCCTGCAGTGTGAGACGTGTCACTCGCGCTGCTCCGTAGCTAGCATCAAGACTGGCTTCCAGGCTGTGACGGGCAAGAGAGCACAGATGCGCGCCAAGGCTAACTAATGCGCCTGCGCTGGCTGATGGTGGGCGCATGGTTCTGGCTGCAGAGCTGGAGCTTTGAGGGTTTTATCAATGAACTGTTAATGAGGTGTGTTGCTGTATTCTCTTCAGACAAAAACATGGAAATAAAAAGCGTTGCAGCTGGGCTTACATGTGCAGTGTGTTTCTGAAGGAGATCACGACGAGGAGGGTCGCTTTGGAAGATATGAAGGGGCTTGAGATGATTTAACTTGTAATTCAAACTTGTGCATCTTTGTGTTGCTCTTTAGGATGACGTTTCAGGGACTTTTTGCTTTAGTGAAATATTACAGCCGGACATTAAAGAGCCGCCATTATGGGTTTTAAAAAAATTGCTCTCTTGTGGTGTGAAGCACAGTTTTATGTTTGGAAAAGACATAAATGGGAAAGTGCCTTGTGTATCTGAATTTTGCCTTTAAAAAGGAGTCTATTCACTCACTGAAACGAGTGAATCTTTTAGCACTTGTCCATGTGAATCTTTTTGCCCGTCAACGCCCACCTCATTTATTCATTCATGAAGAAGTTTTATTTTACCAAGGGTTAAAAGCCAAAAAGTTTTTGTGTTTAGGTTCCACCATAAGTTTTGTGTTGAACCCAAAAATCTGATGGTTTCTTTTAATGTTCAGAAACACAGCTGACTCTGTGTTAAAATGCTGAAATATCTTAAAACTCTTGAGTGACAGATTGATTCAGCTTAAAACCGTTTTCCTTAAAAAGTGAATCTTTCACCTTAAATTGTCTTTCCAGGGAAATATTTTGCCAACTACATCTTTTTTTTAACAATGATTTAAGAACAAAAACATCAAATAAAGGTTTTACCAAAATAGTTTGGTTAAGGAACAAAAAAAATCTGATTTTTTTGTAATCGTTTTAATGGTGAAAAAGTGAGATTTCAATGACCCCTTGATCCAATTCTTCACAAAGAAAACATGTACATCTATTGTTAATATTTAAATATTCAGTTAACCTTTGCTTTTGTTCTTTATGAATATTTTGTTTGCTTTTGTCTATCTGAAGCTTTTTTTAACAGCCAGCTTTCATTGAATGTTTGCTTGCGAAACACTCATCCAATATGGCTGAGCTCTAGTTCGCTCACACCAATCGCTCAGACAGAAGTGTGATGTGCCGTCGGCACCCGTGTTTTTCTGATCAAGGAATGTTCACGCGTGTCATTTTGCACCAAATACAATCTAGGAGCAGATAGTTTTGAGAGTGATGAGATTTCCTCAGAATAAAAATATCTTCATTAAACTAATGATGAACAAAGTGTAAAATTAACAATACTGCAAACCGTTCCCTGGCACGTAACTGTTTAATTGCTCTGTGAAAAATACATACAAATATGTATATAAATATATAACTTTATTAAAGATTACTGTAGGCTATATATTGGCTATATATTTTTATTTATAAGCTTACTTCACTTGGCAGAAACATGTAAACATTAGCAGTTGCTATTGCAACTTTTGCTTTCCACGTGCACCGCTAGCACTTTACTCTTTTTCAATATTGAATATATAAAAAAGCTAATATTAATATTTAAAAGTTAAGTTGACTTATAAGTTTAATTGAGTTATTGAAATACTGATTAAAGACTAGACTAAAACCTTATATTTTTTGGTGACTAAACCTATAACATGTTAAAAATGACTAACAAAGACTTAGGTGGCTTACAAAAACAACACCGACTGGCTGCTCTTCCCATGTTTAAGCTTGAAATCCACATGTAGTAAAACTTTCTGCGTTTTCTCTGAAGCTCCAGTCTTGCATCAAGGCTTGGCAGAGCGCAAGCTCCATGATTTGTCACCTGATTTGCTGTGATTAGAATACAAAGACGGCGTAAAACTGAGTGCACAACTGTTAATGCTTTGTTGACAAATAGGTGCGTGGAGCCTTCAACAAGAAGCAATTCGTAGAGTTTATGCACAACTATAAATCCGGCTTCAGTCACGTTTTAAACCCTCACATGCGACACAAGTCTGGTGAAACAGCCGTGATCAGTGAACAAGTAGATTCTACAAAACATAAAAAAATAGTATTAACTTTTTATCAAAAATTGTATTAAGAAATAATTTAATGTAATTCAATTACAAAAATATGAAAACTGAAAATATGATAACAGTTCATGCTTTAAAGTAGTTAAACAAGCTAAATAGATTTTCAGCCAACAGGGAAACATTTAAGATAAGATTGATTTAATATAACAAATAAAATGTTGACTGGCGTAATCAACAATTGTATACAATTCTTTCAATAACTGGATTTAAAACTTACTATTTGTTCATTGGTTCATTTCTACACTTTTTTTTAATTTGACGAACGATCAGAAATGCGCTAAAAAATTTTGTATATTAGAGGTGGGCATAGATCATTTTTTTTAATTAAATTTGAATACATTTAAGATACATTTTTAAATTAATCTAGATTAAAATGCCTCATTTGAATTCTACCAAAGACATTCAGAATGTATATCCAAAATACCAACTTGCTATTTTAAATGGTTAAGCAAGACTGTATAAGTATTTAAGTAAAAAAGTTTATTAAATTACTTATAAATAAGTAATTTATTAATTATAAATAATATATTAAAAAGTAATTTTTATCCTAAAACACTTTTTATTAAAACTTATTAGCTGAGGACAGAGTTTGGGATCGAGTCGTTGAGGCTGTTGCGGTCATATTCCTGTTTTTATCTGTTGAGAGCTCAAGGAAACAAAAGTTAAGTTTACATAAAGTTAGAACCGATGTGGCTTTTTAAATATGTGGATATTGATTAATTTATTGTCCATTTAGGAGTTTTTAATTATATCCATACTCTGTGACAACATTGCATATCAAATGTAAAGGGATCTACATTTTTATATGCTAATTTGTTTTTACAATTTGTTTGAATTTTGTTTACGTGCCCCATCAGGCTTTTATGTTCATGATGGGCTGTGATAAGTAATGAATGGAAAATAGGAGATCAAATTAATCATAAAAACTATTAAGTATGTTAAAGCTTTAAACACAGAAATCACTTGTTATACCTTTTTAATCAAGACATGTTTTAAGTTATTTTTGGAGCCTGCTCAATACGAAATCGAGGTTTTTTAAAAAGTTTTTTTTTATCACCTCCCTCCTCTGTTCCTTCACTCACCAGTTTCTGACTTAAATCCCAAGTGATGATGAGTCTGTGTTCATAGCAAGTACCCTCCATGAAGGCAGAGGACTCGCGCAAAACCGCGACACGATTTCAACCAATCATGTTGAAATCATGATAATAGTTATAAAAAGCATAAAAGGGATAGTAGTATTGTGCGTTAACGGTCCAGCACTACTGTATATATCAAATGCATCTATTCAAAAATATTTTTTTAAATCATCAAGTATTGTAAACTTTGTCACTTGCAGTGTGTTTGCATTTACTCTGAATCCTCCAACCACTGTCCTTTAAAAACACAGAGACAGGTGGTTCATAACTCCATTTATTTACATTGTTAAATATGAAGAAGTCTGCACACGTAATTAAGTCACTGAACCAAATTTTCTCAGGTTTATAAATAAATGAAAAATATTTTTGGAAAAACACAACAACTAGGAGAGACAAAAAACAAATGTTGTATTTACAGATGCGTTGTCTCGAGATGTTCAAACTGGACATTTTCTGTGCATGTATGGTGAGGATTCCTGGTTTGGGGGCTCATTTCACAGACTTGGACGCCTGTGTGTGTGTGCGTCCGCGTGTGTGTGTGTGAGACTGTTGCTGGGGCCTCTTCCGGCGGGTCCAGTGGAGTTTAAAAGGGTTCCAGAGGACGGAGTCTCCAGCTGCTGTGGGAGAAAACACACGACAGGAAAAAGGGGTTACATTGATAAAGTCTGAAATTAAGAGATGCACCGAAATCATTCATTCATCTTCATGTCGGCTTTCTTCCCTTTCGGGGTCGCCACAGCAGAATGAACCGCCAACTCTCTGGCATATGTTTTACACGGCGGATGCCCTTCCAGCCGCAACCCATCGCTGGGAAACATTCACACACACATTCACTCTTTAACACTATGGACAATTGTTCTTACTCAATTCACTTATACCGCATGTCTTTGGACTTGTGGGGAAACCAGAGCACCCGGAGAAAACCCACGCGATCACGGGGAGAACACGCAAACTCCAAATGCACTGAAATCAGTCAACCTTTATTTTTAAACATGTAGATTCAGTGGTAATGAGTTTGCATTTTTGTTCGAAAAAAGCAAGCAACATTTCTTCTATTAAATTCAAACTAATAAAACATGATACATTTACACTTTTACATTATTTTAAATAAAATAAAATTGATTACTTAATTACTAGTTTGATTTCACTTTAGGTTAAGCATATATATATATATATATATATATATATATATATATATATATATATATATATATATATATATATATATATAGATATATATAGATATATATATATATAGATACATACATACATACACACACACACACACACGATATAAAGTAGTTAAACATTTCAAAATATAATATAATATATCATTTGATAAAATGTATGTAAATACAAATAACACGCTATCAAATATAGAAAGAAAAAATATTACAATTAATAGACTATTTCTATTAAAATGTGTTAATACATTTACTTAAGAAAAAAAATAGAAAAACATTAAGTGAAACGAAACTCAGAAAACTAGTTTCAACAACTCCCTTTTGAGAGGATTTGAGATTTTGATAAAAAATGACAAACTACTTAGTAGTTAATATGTTGTTTTTTGTATAAAAAACCTAAATAAACAAATAAAAAATACACATAAAATTATTATATATACATAAATATAAAACCAGGAATAAAATGCAAAATAAAAAGCATGACATTTAAAAGATAATAAAGTGACAAAATTGGTAGGTAAATAAAAGTTAATAATTAAATTAAATAAAACACATTAATAAATTTAAATTAAGAATGACAAAAAAATTTTACCCCAAAAACTGTAGACTTTAAACATTTATTGTCTATTGAAAAAAATGCCTAATGATTTAAATCAAGAATGAAAACAACTAAAATTAAATTTTTTTTAAAGCAATAAATGATTTTCATGTATGTGAAAATTAAATAAAAAACAAATGAATATAATGGAATAAAACTAGCAGATAAAATTATTAAATACACAAAATCTATAGCATCTCTGAATCACATTTTTTAATCTGAGAATGAATTTTCATTGGACAGAATTTTCATCTTCAGAAGATTTTAAATGAATGCAAGAAAAACATAATAAATTGTAAATGATAAACAATTGTGTCATATTTAAACATGTACTCAACATTCTAAATCATTTTACATTATGGTGAGTTGGACAGTTAAACTAAAACACCTTAAATTCTAGAGCAAGGCAGACAACTTTTTAATTTCAGTATGGAAAATAGTGTCCTCAACCAAAGCAGCGATAGTCGCTAAACACTCACGAAGCAAGCTTTACAATTCAGATCATTTCACAGAGAAGAGTGTGACTGATTGCTAATTTGTGTCCAATCTGCTGTTCATTTAGCTTCGGCCTCCGAGGGCGAGCGCTTGATTAAAACACATCCACTCATGTTTACACAGGTAATACAGACACTTCATACAGATCAGCAGAGAAAACACAGCAATGATCCCTAAAAACACAGAGGGGTCAGGTGATCCGCCAGATTCCACTGTCAAACACTCAGCTATTCTAATAATACTAACACCAGTACAGTGCTGCAGCAAGGACGTAGATCATCCAGACTAATCACAGCCATTTCCCTTCATTTTCATAAACTCGAAGCTCTGAGGTCAACCAGACCTCCGTCAGGCTGACGCGGACCACCAGGGACGCACCTGCACATGCTAACGCTAAGCTAAAGTGTTCTTCTGGTTCTCCGAGTCGGCTGAACAGTGTTTGATCTCGGGAGGATCTGCAGGAATGTTTCTTGGTTGACATGTTTTGGATGAATATAAAAAGTTATCTTTAGAAGAATTCGGTTGTCTTAAGCAGTCTCAGATGAATGATGGGATATGAATGCGTGCCAACACACTGAATCTAACCTGAGCTCAAGTGTTCTACCAGCAGCACTGAATGTAATGAGCAGATCTCATATGTGCTAGAGCTGGGCGGTATGATGTATTTGACTGTATTTTTTTCATGCATGACTAGTTGGATAACTAAATTCTCTCATAAGTTAGAGAAAAATTACTACTGTAAAATAAGTTAGAATGAGCATATGTATAAACCATGTTTGAATGGTCTCACAAATGCTGCTGTTCACAAAGACACTCATGATTGTAATGACATATGAATATCAGATTGTATGACTGTTACAGTCCAAATACACAGCATTAGGAAGTTTTGCATCTTGAGAAGAAATTAAAGCTTGTTACAGTGTGTTCCCTGTAACCGTAAAGTGAAAAGAAATTTATCCACTGGACTTTCATTAAGGAAAAATTAGAAAGCTAAACACAGAAGATGTGTAAAATAAAAAAGAACTGAATCAAGTAGTAAGCAGTCCCCAGTGGCTTTTGAGATATGTGTTGTAGTGGTAACATTAACCTGCAGACCAGGAAAAGCTGCAGGTCTTTGTTTCATATTTCAGGACATTTTTTCACACACTGGTATTCGGTATCAAACGGTATACTGCCCACCCCTAATATGTGCATCAATATTTTCCAAATCCGTATACTGACAAACCTAAAAGTGTAGTTTACAGTAATCAAAGAATAGAGAAAGAGTTATCATTTTGTGAGAAACAGAATGTTATTTTAGGGAATGGCAATTCCACCAGTCGCAGATTCCAGATCTCAGTTTCATTGATTGTTTTGGTCTATTAATTTCCTCTCATGACTTTTTGGGAGATTTTTGCACAGAAACTACACACTTCCCCCAGGACTTCTGGGGGTCACATTTTTAAATGATTGGAAACGTTTATGGAGAAAATATAAGGATTGAGGATCCAGTTGAAAGGTTATGGGTCACTATAGATCACTCTTGGTGAATAAGCGGGGGTAACTCACAGATCTCTTTTTGGAGATGTTGAAACACACACACCAGGAGTACTTTGCTTTCATCCACTTAAAGCATAGTCCATCCAACGCTCACGAACTAATGGAACAGCAAGGTGCATATTGACAGAACATTGCAGGTAGGTTAATACTTTTTTCTCTGTCTCTTGTCTGTTTTTACTATCCTCGTGTGTGTGCGTGGGCGCGTGTGTGTGTCACGTGTGTGAGTCATGTGTGTGTGCGTGTGTCCACTGTCAAGGTTTGCTGCATAAAATTAAAAAAAAGTTTAGAATTAACAATATTCAAAATTAATGTTGAACAATGTAATGTAAATAAAATAGATTTTCTCCTGCTCAGTGGTATTACCAGCCTTGTGCCACTTTAAAATAAAATTTCTGTTCAAAATTATGAACAGAAGACGATCAGCCTATAGTTAAATTCAAACATGATTTTACCTCAAACTATCTAAAAGGAAGGACAGCAATAATCTCAGACGGCTAAAGATCGCTACTGCAAAAAATCCAAGGTTTAAAGACCTAAAGTGTCTTCCCAAAGATGAAAAGAATGAGGCTTCACTAAGCAAGCTGTTAAGAGTCCTGGAAAACAAGAGTCTAAAGAGACCACAAATTAACAGCCACCAAATAAGAGAAGCAAAAAGTTCATTTGGAGGATATTGATGGCTTATTACATGTTGTTTATATGAAAAAACCTGTGTTACAAGTTAAACAAATAATCCAATAGACAAACATATTTTGAATTTAAATAGTTTCTTTGTCTTCAGCTTACATTAATTATTTACATTTTATATTTACAAATTTTAAAAAGTTTCAGTCATATAAAATTTCGATTAATCACAATTAATATATTTTTTTAATCGATCGGCAGCACATACACAAGTATAAATATAAACCATTCTGGTGTTCAGAGATGTTCAGAGATAATAAATGAACCAAAGAAGGAATCTCTTAGACAAGATTCATAGCTTAGCACTCCAATGACAGCGTAGTTTAGTAAGATATCTATAGTTTAATAGAGAGAATACCTGTACAGGATTGAACAGAATGCATTATTACCTCGATCCAAGGGTTCTTTCTATTGAAGAATGGGATCCAGATCAGATATGTGATTGTTTTCCTGAGGGAGGAAGAGAAGAAATCCTCTTTAGGCAACAATTCGTGAGCGTTAGAGAGTTTATAAAACCAGCATCAAATCTACATGCATTACAATGATGCAGTTGAAAGTACACACATATTTTCAGACCAGGGCTGAAGATATGGCCTAAAATAAATTGAATTACATTTTTTTTTTCACTTTTAATTTTATGTTTTGATTTCCTGTTCTGTGATTTAATCATCTGGTGGATTATATGGTTATCTGGTGGAAGCAAAAAAGTCTTGGACATTTTGCTTTTGTGAACACTGAAACTCTAACATTTCATCTCACCTGGGGTGCAAAAACTTTACTAAATAGTATAGTAATATACACCAAAATAAACTTTATGGGTGGAACCAAAACCAAAAAAAGAGTCAACCATAAAGCAACAGAAAAATAAATCAAAGTATATAGAAATAGAAATAATTTCAATGAAAAATAAACCAAATAAAGATAAATAACAAATAATAAAAAGGAACTTTAAGAAGGAAATAAAAAAAACTCAAAAGTAAACAAAACAATTTTATCAAATTATATAAAAATAGGTTAATAAGACAGAATATATTTAATAACATTTTTTTTAATAAATTAAACAAAATTTAAAAAAAACACAAGTCGTGGAAGGAAAAAAGTATATAATAATCAATAATAAATAAACTGATAAAAAATAAACACTACTAGGAAAAGTGGAATAAAACAAAACATTTTATAAAAATGTTAAAAATTACATTACACTTGGGGTCCAAAACTTTATATGGTAGAGCTGCAGTGAATTGACATCTGACAAAAAAGATACTAAAGATACAAATTGAAGGAAATTGACAGTTATTTAGCACTGATTAAATATGGTTATGACTGTGTACTAAACATACTAAAATAAAGGCATTACATTAATTAATAATAATGTTTCAAAGAATAAAGAATTTATTTTTAGCGTTGATTCTTTAGTTAGTTAGGTTTAGTGTTAAAAGTTTTTTTTAAAGGAGAATTGTGAAAACCGATTACAGGTATGTCCTCACTCTGCAACAAGAAGAAATTTTGCTGCTTGTGATGCTTCCAGAGAATCCTTTTTGGTCAAATTCTTTCAAATTTCAGGGTAAAATTGTGTGTTTAGGGGTTTAGAAAGATTTTTTTAGGATTAAAAATTTTTAGGAGGAAAAATATCATTGATCCTCAAGTAAGTAACCATGAAAGGTGTTGTTCCTCAGTAAACTTAAATCATTGAGATATTCACAGCCTCTAGTGGTCAATTAATGAACTCACTTCCTCTTTAGTGGCTAAAGTAAGAGTGGTAAGCTGCAGCTTGGTTTTAATATGATGCTAGTGACCCTCACAAACACGCTCATCTAACTGATTTACCGGTATTTTTGGTCTTTTTAAGGATACTTGCTAGACAGAAGCGAAAGATGAAGATGAGGTAGCTCACTAAAACGTTGTGTTTGTGAGTCTCACCAAGTCCGGGTCACACTGGAGAAGCGAGTGGTCCTCAGGATCCTCCAAGTCGCTGTGCTGGAGCTCGTCTGATTCTGAGCACGACTCGTCCTGAGACTCTTCACTCTTTGCTTCCTCCGATCTCTGAACGTCTGATCACAGAAATGACGATTGATCATCATCACATCACAAACAGAAGTTCTAGTTTAAATCCGTACAGGTCAAGGGTCAGGGTTCAGCAGGTTGACTGCATGTCAGTTTATTCCGATTCAGTCAGATTGCATTCTCATTCTTTCAGGGGGATTTAAATTACTATTAAAATAAACTAACTAATTAAACAAATTTAAAGTGATAAGGGTTTTATTTTACATTCACTGAAAGATTTAATTTGCTTTTTTAATTGTGAAATCAGTGTTTGCCTGCTCAGCCCCCAACCTCCTAAAAAGGATCCCCAGCCATCTCGTAACTCACCAAAATTATTTTTTGTTAATATTTAGCTCTTGTATGTATCTTGTATATATGTGCTCTTGTATTAAACAAACAAGAGTATTTTCATCTGGCTACATGTGTTTCGCGTGTCTGTACGGTTGAACCTTAATCATTGCTCTGAACGTCCCATTTTCAGAGCTCAAAACACATTAAAAAGTTTTAATAACAATTTTTACTTTGGGACTACATTCAGAATGCTCTTCTTTCTGCATTTTTCCATCCACTGAAAGCTTTGTGTTCAGACAGGCGGCGCACCTGTGCTGCAGTACTCGTCCTCTGAAATCTGCTCCAGCCGTCCCAGCAGCGCCTCGATGTTGGATTTGATCTGCGTCAGCTCTGATTTAATGGCCTGCAGCTCCGTGGATCTCACTGCTCACGTAAACACAAACATTTACACAAGACACTTCAGGAGAGCCTTCTCTAACAAACAACTGCTGAACATCTGAAACTGATGTTTATACGCGAATACTACTAATAATCTACTATTCCCCTGTGCTCTACTATTCCTCCGTCCTCTACTGTTCCCCTTGCTCTACTGCTCCAGAGTGTTCTACTATTCCCCCATGGTCTACTATTCCCTCGTGTTCTACTGTTTTCCCGTGTTCTATTGTTCCCCCGTGTTCTACTGTTCCCCCATTGCTCGACTATTCCTCCGTGCTCTACTGTTCCAGTGTTCTACTGTTCCAGAGTGTTCTACTGTTCCCCCGTGCTCCACTATTCCTCCGTGCTCTACTGTTCCCCCGTGTTCTACTGCTCCAGAGTTTTCTACTATTCCCCCGTGCTCTACTATTCCTCCGTACTCTACTGCACCAGAGTGTTCTACTGCTCCAGTGTTCTACTGTTCCCCTGTGCTCTACTGCTCCAGAGTGTTCTACTGTTCCCCCGTGTTCTACTGCTCCAGAGTTTTCTACTATTCCCCCGTGCTCTACTATTCCTCCGTACTCTACTGCACCAGAGTGTTCTACTGCTCCAGAGTGTTCTACTGTTCCCCTGTGCTCTACTGCTCCAGAGTGTTCTACTGTTCCCCCGTGTTCTACTGCTCCAGAGTTTTCTACTATTACCCCGTGCTCTACTATTCCTCAATGCTCTACTGTTCCAGAGTGTTCTACTGTTCCCCCGTGCTCTACTGTTCCCCCGTGCTCTACTGTTCCAGAGTGTTCTACTGTTCCCCCGTGCTCTACTATTCCTCAATGCTCTACTATTCCTCCATGCTCTACTGTTCCCCTGTGCTCTACTGTTCCAGAGTGTTCTACTGTTCCCCCGTGCTCTACTATTCCCCTGTGCTCTACTATTCCTCCGTGCTCTACTGCTCCAGAGTGTTCTACTATTCCCCCGTGTTCTACTGCTCCAGAGTGTTCTACTGTTCCCCGTGTTCTACTGCTCCAGAGTTTTCTACTATTCCCCCGTGCTCTACTATTCCTACGTGCTCTACTGCTCCAGAGTATTCTACTATTCCCCCGTGCTCTACTGTTCCCCCGTGTTCTACTGTTCCCCCGTGCTCTACTATTCCCCTGTGCTCTACTGTTCCCCCGTGTTCTACTGTTCCAGAGTGTTCTACTATTCCCCCGTGCTCTACTATTCCCCCGTGCTCTACTATTCCCCCGTGCTCTACTATTCCCCCGTGCTCTACTGTTCCCCCGTGCTCTACTGTTCCAGAGTGTTCTACTGTTCCCCCGTGCTCTACTATTCCCCCGTGCTCTAATATTCCCCCGTGCTCTACTATTCCTCCGTGCTCTACTGTTCCAGTGTTCTACTATTCCCCCGTGCTCTACTATTCCCCCGTGCTCTACTGCTCCAGAGTGTTCTACTATTCCCCCGTGTTCTACTGTTCCCCCGTGTTCTACTGCTCCAGAGTTTTCTACTATTCCCCCGTGCTCTACTATTCCTCCGTACTCTACTGCACCAGAGTGTTCTACTGCTCCAGTGTTCTACTGTTCCCCTGTGCTCTACTGCTCCAGAGTGTTCTACTGTTCCCCCGTGTTCTACTGCTCCAGAGTTTTCTACTATTCCCCCGTGCTCTACTATTCCTCCGTACTCTACTGCACCAGAGTGTTCTACTGCTCCAGAGTGTTCTACTGTTCCCCTGTGCTCTACTGCTCCAGAGTGTTCTACTGTTCCCCCGTGTTCTACTGCTCCAGAGTTTTCTACTATTACCCCGTGCTCTACTATTCCTCAATGCTCTACTGTTCCAGAGTGTTCTACTGTTCCCCCGTGCTCTACTGTTCCAGAGTGTTCTACTGTTCCCCCGTGCTCTACTATTCCTCCGTGCTCTACTGTTCCCCCGTGCTCTACTGTTCCAGAGTGTTCTACTGTTCCCCCGTGCTCTACTATTCCCCCGTGCTCTACTGTTCCTCCGTGCTCTACTGCTCCAGAGTGTTCTACTATTCCCCCGTGCTCTACTGTTCCCCCGTGTTCTACTGCTCCAGAGTGTTCTACTGTTCCCCCGTGTTCTACTGCTCCAGAGTTTTCTACTATTCCCCCGTGCTCTACTATTCCTACGTGCTCTACTGCTCCAGAGTATTCTACTATTCCCCCGTGCTCTACTGTTCCCCCGTGTTCTACTGTTCCCCCGTGCTCTACTGTTCCCCCGTGCTCTACTGTTCCCCCGTGTTCTACTGTTCCAGAGTGTTCTACTATTCCCCCGTGCTCTACTATTCCCCCGTGCTCTACTATTCCCCCGTGCTCTACTGTTCCCCCGTGCTCTACTGTTCCAGAGTGTTCTACTGTTCCCCCGTGCTCTACTATTCCCCCGTGCTCTACTATTCCCCCGTGCTCTACTATTCCTCCGTGCTCTACTGTTCCAGTGTTCTACTATTCCCCCGTGCTCTACTATTCCTCCGTGCTCTACTGCTCCAGAGTGTTCTACTATTCCCCCGTGTTCTACTGTTCCCCCGTGTTCTACTGCTCCAGAGTGTTCTACTGTTCCCCCGTTTTCTACTGCTCCAGAGTGTTCTACTGTTCCCCCGTGTTCTACTGCTCCAGAGTGTTCTACTGTTCCCCCGTGTTCTACTGCTCCAGAGTGTTCTACTATTCCCCCGTGTTCTACTGCTCCAGAGTGTTCTACTATTCCCCCGTGTTCTACTGTTCCCCCGTGTTCTACTGCTCCAGAGTGTTCTACTGTTCCCCCGTTTTCTACTGCTCCAGAGTGTTCTACTGTTCCCCCGTTTTCTACTGCTCCAGAGTGTTCTACTGTTCCCCCGTGTTCTACTGCGCCAGAGTTTCCCAGTGTTCAACTGTTCCCTGTGTTATGTGGTGGAGCTTTAGAACAAAGCTAATCGCTCTAGAGAGATATTTGAGCGGCTTGGAGCAACAAAGAGAAGCTGAACTCACGCTTATGCTTGACGGCGCTGTTGGGAAGCAGAGCGGATCTGCTCAGTAGTTTGACTGGTAAAGACTTGACCCTGCGCACCACTGGCACGGCCACACGGGGGCGCTTTACTGGCACCGTTCTGGGCACTGGAGAAACTCGTCCCCGGTACTCAAACAGTCTGGAGAGAACAAGGATGAAAATATAATCATTAGCTGATGAGATGAGGGTTTTAGGATGTATTCTCTAAAACTCAGTATAAGATCTGGAAACTTGTCATTTTTAACCCCATCCATATCTAATAGAACGTTTCATCTGCGTTTCAGTCTACTACGATTCTGATTTGATTGTTAACTGCTTTCAAAACTTTAACCCACTTGTTAATTTTTAGAAAAGTTGGAAAAATGTAAACACACACAAAAAAAGTTACACAAATGTAAAAAAAAAATAATAGAACTAGAGAATAAAAACATGAAAAACCCCATAATATAAAATAATATATTAATGAAATGAAAACACAAACTAAAAACACTTTCTTAAATTAATGCAAATAAAATTAGGAATATGTTAAAGACAACTTTTATTGTATTTTAATGAGTTAAAAAAATAACATAATTTTTTTTATTTTAAAAACTAAATTAGTTACAAAAACAATTACTTAAAAAACTGGAAACAAGAAGTGTAATGAACTTAAAAAATATAATAAATAAAAATCAGACCACGAATTAAATTAATAAAACATTCAATTAAATAAAATGAAGGCAATTTAATGAAAAAACAAAAAATGACAAAAGAAGTCAATAGATTAAATAAACCAGCAAACCAGCTACCAATTATATTGCTAATTAATTATTATTAATCCCTGTAATCGATCAATTAATCAGCTGATCATTTTTATGTTATTCATCGTTTGTTAAATATTAGCTAATAAAACCTTTTTGTTCCTGTTCTTTTGATGCAAGAATTCCTTTAAAAATAAAGAAATATTTTTTTCTTCCTCACTACTTTGATATTTTCTTTAGCACTACCTGGTGGTGATATCTGGTACTGCGCTCAAATTAACTGCTAACCAGTGTAATTTTTGAGTAGCATTTTAATGCAAATTCATTTTTTGGATGATTGGTTACCTTTATAAAAAGATGGGAAGATGAACTCAGAGAGAATAATATTCGCTGAGTTAGGCGACACAAACACATTACTTCTCTGACTAAAAATAGTTGTGACTGAAATATTTAGCTTTATAAACTCAAAACAAAAGCAAATTAACATAATCACATTTTTCTTTAGCATTTTAAATGTTTCATCTTGTGAAATAATATATACTTTGTTAATATAATAAATAATATATTAGTATTAGTATTAGTTGAACTCAGAGAGTTCAATAAACACATGCCATATCTAAATTTCCCCTTCTTAACAAACAGAACAATATCTGCTGGAGATAGGCGACAAACACATTTAGTTTTGTTCAGTTTTGTTCATTATCTAACACCAAAATATCTCTCCCAGTTACTTCTCAGCTCTTGGACCAATCTAACAAACTTTCCTAAACACACACCTAAACCAGAAAAACAAATTCCGTCCTCAACCAAACCCTGGCTGCACATCACACGGTTGCTATAGAAATCCTGCTGTGACTGGAGGAGCTTGTTCGCAGGGATATTGCAACCATATGACGAGCTGACATGTTTATTGATATCTCTTTTCTGATCTCTGCTCGCTGACTTACAGCCTTCTGGACCTGATGCTGAGACCCGTCGATATTTTACACCAAAGACCTCCAATACTTTAGATCTACATTAAGTGCATGAAGCCAGCTGCATGCTCTGAGGCATGAAACGTCTGAGCACACATTCCTCTTCCTGAAGGAATTTTTCCTCTTCTCATTTATGATACGTCATTTCGCTGCATGCAAGGCTTTTTTGAACAGTAAAAAAAGTTAATGGTGTATTTTGATTTTATCATTTAGATCATGCACTCACCTGTCATAGAATTCCTCTCTGTAGAATTCATAGTCAAACTCACAACCACTGCAAGGAAAAGGAGGAAATATCTATAGTCATTAACTGCATTTAACAGAACTTCAGAGAGAGGTTATTTCTTAAAAAAACACGATCTGTTTTGCAAAGCAAAAATTGACTCGCAAACAAACTGAAATCTGTTTGCAAATATAACCGTGTCGTTGAATTTTTTTTCGACAAGATTTTGGCACAAAAATCTAATTCATGACACATAGACCCTCGTATTTGAACAAACTCTTATCTTCTCACAAACGCGGTAACGCAGACAGTTGCACCCATACATCAGGTGGCGCTATGGGCGAATTTCCGCTCATCTTGCCCAGAAAAAGCGTACGAGCAAGTGCTTTTTTAGTAGCGATGGGAAGTTCGGATCATTTCTCCGACTCGGATCTTTGAGTCCCATTCAGCAAAATGAACGAATCTTTTTTCGAGTCATTTCGTTCATTTTAGTAAAATACCAATAAAATGTTGTGTTTCTTCCCAAACACATTTATTATATACACAAACCCGAATCACACTACAAATAAAACAAAACTATAATGGTAGAAGACAAAAAAAAAAACATTTTAATTAAGCCTACCTGGGTCTTTTAGTCTGATTCAGCTCAGCTCTGATCTGTCTTTAGGTTAAAGTCTCATCGTTCTTCACATTTCTTCTCTCTGATGGTAACGGGTTCAGTCCGGCCCCGGGGCCTTCTGTCACGTGACGCTCCCTAATATTAACCTCATGCAGTCTGAGCCGGAAATCCACAAGATTCGTTCTTTTCCCAAGTCCCCCAGGTCCTTTCGTTCTTCTGTCACGTGACGCTCCCTAATATTAACCTAATGCAGTCTGAGCCGGAAATCCACAAGATTCGTTCTTTTCCCAAGTCCCCAGGTCCTTTCGTTCTTCTGTCACGTGACGCTCCCTAATATTAACCTAATGCAGTCTGAGCCGGAAATCCACAAGATTCGTTCTTTTCCCAAGTCCCCAGGTCCTTTCGTTCTTCTGTCACGTGACGCTCCCTAATATTAACCTAATGGCAGTTTGAGCCGGAAATCCACAAGATTCGTTCTTTTCTCGAGTCCTCTGGATCCTTTCGTTCTTTTGTTAAATTGTTCATAAAATCACTTTCAGAGATAGGGTATTTGTGTTTGTTGTAGTTTGGTGTGTTTTAAAGTGTATTCAAATATTAATTATACAACACCTTGATGTATAGTATGTATATAATACAATATTTTGTAAAAGAACGAATCGTTCAAGAACGACCCATCACTATTTTTTAGTCGTTCTCTAGCTTCTGAAGATGGCCGCTGAATAGGTAAGAGTCTCTTACTCTCCGTATATTATGGCGACAAATCCGGGTCATTAATCGAGCGCGTGTATTTGATAATCACGCACGCATAATATCAAAATTTGAGCGAGCAGAAACAGATCCGCGCGCGCAGAGAAACAAACCGCGAGCTTTTTTTTCAACCCGCGCACGCGCGCGACTGAACCTTGGAGGAAAACACTCTGTTGCGAGCAAGGGGAGGGGCTTACCTGCTCTCAAATCTCCCTCCCTTGCTCGCTCTCAATCTGAACCTGCGCGCGACTCATTCCTGCGCGCACGCTAACATGATTTTTGTCCAAGATGGGGCGGGACCCTCGTTTCCCGGAAGTCAGCTGTGATTGGATGCCTCTTTGTCAGTCAGTTCTGTCCCTTTAACGCTCAGTCTCCCCCAACAAATACGTTAACCAACTTATAAAAGTGACTCTTTAATCAAACAACAACGACAAGCCAGACATTTACAAACATTACAACAAAAACAATAAAGATGACTACAAGAACAATATAAATCTGACTGAATATTAATTTAAATTCAGATTTTACTACTATTTAAATATTCATTTTAAAGTAGCAAAATATAGTTCATTTAATTTAAATTCTGACTGTACAAAGTTAACCTGTAGCATCAGGTTTAGCGCAATATGTTGAGTACTACCCCGCTAGCATTTTTTGGTTCAAAAGAGGTTTAATATAATTGGGTTTAATATAGCCGGTCTAATGCTGATATAGATGTTGAACATCTTTTTCTTGCTGAGTGATCTCTATTTGCAAAAGCAGCAGTCAGAACTCAAAATAATGTGCTAAAACTAACGTAACAGGTTAACTTAACTTTAATTTAAATAATCTCTTTTTCGCTGCTTCTAAAAGTAATATTTAAATAGTAGTAAAATCTGAATTTAAATTAAATTGACCATTAATCCCCGCTTGTAAAAGTAACTTTGATTGCATTAAAATCAGGATTAAAAATACAGTTTCTTGTGGAAATAAATGATCAAACTAACGCAGTAATTCAAACCCCAAACTCAACAAATTAATCAAAACCAGGATTCAAGTCTGAAATTATACATTTGCATTAGACTCTAGAAACTCAAAAATGTAATAATGCAGGCCTAGTTTTGTCAAAACAGTAAAATGTAATTACTATTTAATCGAGAACTCACAAAAACTTACAAACATGTTAATGATAGAAACATGCCATACAACGTCAACTTTATCAGTGGTCTAATTTGACATTAACAAAAAGTATTTATTCATGCATCCACATTCCAGATTTGAACATAACTAACAACTGTTCTTGAGACGGGATTTAAAATTTTTTTTATTAGAGTTTATCCTTTAAACACAAAAGCAACTTGGATTGTTTTATTTGTATTCATTAAGCTGTTGGAGTAATATTCAGTCAGATTTATATTGTTCTTATAGTCATCTTTATTGTTTTTGTTGTAATGTTTGTAATGTCTGGCTTGTCGTTGTTGTTTGATTAAAGAGTCACTTTTATAAGTTGGTTAACGTCTTTGTTGGGGGAGAATCTGAGCGTTAAAGGAACAGAACTGACTGACAAAGAGGCATCCAATCACAGCTGACTTCCGGGAAATGAGGGTCCCGCCCCATCTTGGACAAAAATCATGTTAGCGCGGATCTGTTTCTGCTCGCTCAAATTTTAATATTATGCGCGCGTGATTATCAAATGCGCGCGCTCGATTAATAACCCTGATTTGCCGCCATACAAGATGGGGCGGGACCCTTAGTTCCCTGAAGTCAGCTGTGATTGGATGCCTGTTTGTCAGTCAGTTCTGTCCCTTTAACGCTCAAAGTCTCCCCCAACAAAGACGCTAAACTTCTTATAAAAGTGACTCTTTAATCAAACGACAAGCCAGACATTAACAAACATTACAACAAAAACAATAAAGATGACTACAAGAACAATATAAATCTGACGGAATATTACTCCAACAGCTTAAAGAATACAAATAAAACAATCCAAGTTGCTTTTGTTTTTTAAAGGATAAACCCTAATCAATAAATTGTTTTAATCCTGTCTCAACAAGAGTTGTTAGTTGTTACATATCTGGAATATGGATGTATAAATAAATAAGTTTGGTTAATGTCAAATTAGACCACTGTTAAAGTTAACGTTACATGTCATGTTTCTGTCTTTAACATGTTTTGAAGTTTTTGTGAGTTCTCAATTAAATAGTAATTAAATGTTACTGTTTTGACAAAACTAGGCCTGCATTATTACATTTTTGAGATTCTAGAGTCTAATGCAAATGTATCATTTCAGATTTTAACCCTGGTTTTGATTACTTTGTTGAGTTTGGGGTTTGAATTACTGTGTTAGTTTGATAATTTATTTCCACAAGAAACTGTATTTTTTATCTTGATTTTAATGCAATCAAAGTTACTTTTACAAGCGGGGATTAATGGTCAAATTAATTTAAATTCAGATTTTACTACTATTTTGACTACTCTTTTAGCATTTTAACATATCAGGTTTATGTTAGAATTTATGATATAAATGTATTTGTGTTTCTATTAATCCCAACTCCCAGGTGGTATCCATGATGCTGGACATACTTCATTGCGTCAATTTGTGAATCTGATAAAGCACTGTATAGATCTCTAACAGTTATGTAAAGCTCTGTCATTCTTCTATAAACTGTACACTTAGACACTCCAAGAAGACCAGCAGTGCAGAAAACTTTGAGACCTTGATGCAAAAGATGTAGAAGTAGAATCTTGAGACACTTGAAATTGGATGGCTCCACGACTTTCTTCAACTAATACTTCCAGAACCTGAAATGGTTTGTGGCTAACTAATCTGAAAAGTGAGACCTGCTGTAAATCTGGTGTGGAGACTATCCATAAAATTACCAGGGGAAATCTGTCCAGAAAATGCACTACATAACACCATCTCCTGGATGCATACAAACTTTTTTTTCACATTTAGAAAAAGCTTGATAACAAAAAGAAAAGCTTTTTTTTTTTACTTCATGTGAGGTGATGCATGTCTTCCTTAAAGAGATCATTTGGACAAAATAGTATAAATACACTGCCCAGTTAAGAAACAATAAGAAACAAATTACTGAAATGTTAGTTCAAAGCTAACATCTTGATAATTTGGTGATAGCAACAAATTACTAAAAATCAAACAAACGAGTGTTTTATTAATACATTTCTGTTATGTTTCCGCACTGTAAATCAAATGTGCTAATTACTTGTACAGCGTAGCAGCCGTTCTCTTCTGGGGTTTAGGCCTGTTGGGCTTGGGTTCACCTGCCATGTTAATATCTGCAAAAACAAAGCAGAAAAGGCTCATTCAGTCCAAAAGTAGTGATCCTTTAAGATTGCACATAGCAATTAAAGAACATGATTTTAAACACCTTTTAAAACAATACACAAGTTATCAAGTCTCTGCACCCATGCTCAGATGTCCACCAGGTGGCACTAGACATCCACTCAACCATTCAAGAAGGACTCCAGCCCCAGAGTGTACTCAGCTCCCTCTTTACGAGAGCAATGATGGGCAGAAGCAAAAAGAGAATAATGGAGAGCTCCAACAAGCCTCTGTCAGCCACTGTGAGATTCCCCGCTCTCCTGTGAATGCTTAGGTGAGGGTTGAGATGGAGAGAGGTGATGGTGGATGAGGGAGAGAAGTCAAAGCAATGATTTCCTTCAGCTCTGGGGATGATTGGTTGGTGGGGCTAGTGAGTGACAGGTCAGCGGGGCTGTCAAGTGAAAGCCAAAGGCTCGATGAAGCGCGAAACAGAGGCTAATCTGAGCGCCCTATAAACACATATGCCATCAAGCAGGAGCGGAGAACTGCAGGGCAGAAGAGTGACGAAGAATGAAAGAGTAGGAGACGGATGAAAGTGAACAAGGTGAAGTCCATGGGACAAGGGGGGGGGGGGGCCTGTTAGGTCCACGGAGGTGGGAGGGGGGGGTGGGCTGTTAGGTCCACGGAGGTGGAGGGTGGGAGGGGGGAGGGGTTGTTGGCGAGTCAGCGAGAACAAATGAACAACTGTCTGATGTCCTCAGCGTGGCCCCAACACCTACTGCTGACACACCTGAGCAGCTCTTCATTATTTGAGAGGGCGGGGCTTCAGGAGCTGGTTGCTTGGAGACCAGAGCAGCTGAGAAACCAATCAGAGTGTAGAGGTCACCTGTCAGAGGACGCAGCAGGGCTGGATGGAGTGATGAGGCTCAAACTAGCTGATAACTGTTAAAACCCTGAGGATTAGACTCACTAGCGAGAGTTTTTTTCATTCTTTGAGAAGACTGTAGGGGATGAAGCCAAATATTTACTATAATCTAAGAAATACAGTCTTTTGTCTTCTGATGATGTCATTAAGTGTGGAGTCTTATTTAGAGAAAGTGTTTGTTTTTAACCTTAATTTACATTATTTAAAGCATGGATTTCTGATCAACCAAAACAGAGCAAGCACATTAAACACCAAATTTGGGATTTTAAAGCATTTGTATTGTTCACTTTAATAGAATCTGCTTAAAAGTTGTATGTATTAAAAGTTTTAGATGTATTAAAAGGTAATATTCAAAAACTATTTGCTACAAAGTATAGCTTATGAAAAGAAGCCTTAAAACGCAAGATTAGTTTCTTGTTTAGTCAAACATTACTTTTCAATACATTAACCCTTTCAGACCAAAACTATTTTACTACTTTAAGTTTTTGTTGAGTTTGCATTGACATATTAGTAACAACAATACTAACACAGTTTTAGTTAATAGTAGTAAATAATAAGATACCGTTTATTTAATATAATCTCATTTAATATAATTTTTTAATGTGAAATGTTTTTTATGTATTTATTTTGCACATTTGTTTGTTTTTTCATGCACAGTTTATCTGCAAACCTCCAAGAGTATGAATACATTCTCTGAAAACATTGCTTACTTTAAATTTGCAGCAAAGACACGTAACAGTGCACAACTTTTCATAAACATTGACTATATAATATATTTCCAAATCATAAAAATGGTTTTAATTTGATTGAAATTCTCCAGAAAAAAACGTGTCTGACTTAAAGTGTTAAAAATTGTTAAAAAAAGACAATGCTGTTATCAATCTTTGATATGTTCAAGACCCACGATAAAGGCAAAAAAAAGATTTTATAATGACCTTATTCTGAAAATTGAAGTAATTTTTATGCCCCCACAAATCAATGACATCATTTATGAATTTATTGATTTAACAGTCGAAATCTTGGATTTTTGGTCTGTACTGAGATTGCCATATACATTTCACCCTGTTTGGACAGAAATTTGTCCTCACTGTGGCCTGTAGTGCAGTGAGGATCTCATACGTAGACATATTGAACATCAATAAATTCAACTACATCGTCTGAAACCCTAACCTACAAGGCGCAGGGAGGACTAATTGAGAAAGTTTTCCTGCGTCCGAATCGGCACACTATCCACACTTTTATGGGTGGTGAAATGAGAAACTAGGGTGACGTAAACCACAGAATACATTAAAAGTCTCCAAGCGGGTCCTGGATGTGCACTTTTTTCCGGCTAGATTATGTAGTGTGGCTCCATGAATGCTAAACTGGCTGATATTACCAATAATCCACTGCGCCAAACATATGATCTCTCTCTGTAATACAACTAAATTTTAAAGAAGACACACATAAATAAATAATAGCAATATAGAGAGTGTTTTTATTTATTATTACAATATTTTTCAGTTAAGAAATGGGAAAGAAGAAGTTAAGTTTTCCAACACGTCGTGGCGTAATGACGTAGTCAGAACTACTTCCGTCAAGTGACGTTTTAGCTTGTCCCAAATCAATCAATCAATCAATCAAGTTTTTATATAGAGCTTTTTTTTTAGCTTTTTTCAGCTTCACAAAGTCCTAGTGTGGGGTCCGATAGGGTAAACAGGAATTCCCTCTGTGAGGTCCAGCTTGTAAGGACCCTAGAGATGCTCTCTGACAGAAGATTAGAGCCTAGTTGGATGGAGGCCATCAGGACGGAAGAGATTATATCGGGCATTAGATAGGGTATACTCTCCACTCACACACTAAAAAGTATCTACATTTTCTTCTGATCCACTTTAAGGGTGCAGTGTATGTATTCAGATTGGGATGCAGCACAGGACAGAGTTGAACAAAGTGGATCCAGCACACTAAGCGAGTTGAAGAAAGCATTGATTCACAACCTCTACATCCACTCACCGAGGGTTTGTCCAGCAAGCACACGTCCATTTTCTTCAATCACAGCTCCTCGAGCATGTCTCTCGTTAGCATACTGAACGAAAGCGTAGCCTTTGTGAACCGAGCAGCCCAGTACGCGGCCATACTTTGAGAAGATGGTCTCTACGTCGCTCTTTTTCACCCACCGCCGTGTTCAGATTCCCTATAAACACGCGAGAGTTGATGGATTTTGGATCATTTTTGTTGGTGATGTTGCTCGTCTGGACTTTCAGCGACATCTTGGATCAGCAATCTGAAGAGACAGAGGTGAACGTTTGGTTAAAAGATGGAGTCGACACAGATTTAAAGGTCCTCAAAAGGAAAAATAAAAGCAACCGATTGTGTTTACTACTTATTGACATTATGGTTTATGGTGCAGGATTGTAAAAACTGAACCTAAAAACTATCAGAAAATGTTCATTATGTGTCAAGAGACATAAGCCTATGTTTACGTATTGGTAACAGAAATGGGTAAAACTTGAATTTAGACATTTTAGTTTGTGTTTACAGTTTGTGTGTTGAAGGGGCCAGTTGTCCTATCTGTGACTTATAAATCTGGTTCCCAGAATGTGCTGAACTGGGCAGGCTGTGAACAATTTAAAGCTATATTTTAGATGCACGAATCTTCCAAAGCTTATTGCGATTAAAAATAGACCACCATGATGAGTCTAGAAACATTCGCTTTCATTCTTTACACAGCTGTTTGATAAGATGTACATGGGCTGACCCATGTGATCAATTATAAGCAAAAAAAAAAATAAGGAAAACGATATTAAAGCATACACATTTCTCCTGAACATGTTACTTAAAGTAACTAGCTGTTTTTGCATATTAATGTTCCTATAACATTTCTTCATTCCTTTAGCTCGTATTCATTCTTCACATTCTCTTTGTAAGCTCTCTTTACACAGGCTTTCAATTAATCTATTGATTTAATGTTTTACTAAATGTTTGTTTCTTCTACATACCTACCTCTCAAATCTTCACAAATAAAGAATAAGCATAATTAACAGATAAAAAACCTTACTGCGCATGTGTCGTCGCTTGCTTTATAGCTGAGATAATAGGCAGGTCCGCAATTGGGTCCTTTCTATCTAGCTGGAGAAGGGAAAGGCCACTAAAATAGCACAACAAAAGAATGGGACCGTACAAAAATATGGCAAACATGTAGGTGGTGTTTATTGGTCTTAAGTGCACCAGAAAATAAACAGTGCAGAATAGGGATGAAAAAATCCCAAAATAGCAATATTACAAAGAAAAGCAGTAAAATGTAGATCAAAGTTTTAGTAGTTTTTTATGTCCAAGCAATTCCCAGCAATCACCCGACTTGGTAAACAAGTTCCGACTAAAAACTGGGTCTTTTTATTAATTAGGAACAACCATCTTAACACTGGTACATTTAACTTCTTTTGCCAAATTCAAACATAAATACAACTGAAATAACACAATATAATTTAAACATTGGCTCTACCTCTGGTAACTTAAACAACTCAAAGAGGGTTCCAGGCTCCAGTCAGAGCCCTCTATCAGAACAGCTTTCCTAGTATGCTAGATCCCACCAAGTATGCTTGTGTATCTAATTTCTTGAGTGTGCACTCATGAAAGCAAATAGTGTAATGTCAGTCTGGCAACCTGTCATCTGGGGATTATTTTTGTTGCAGTACCAGTTTTGGCCACAAACTAACATAGTGCACCTTTATTTTTCTCAGAAAAATACTGATATATTATTAAAAACCACAGAAAAAGTTGTTCAGTGTTTGTTCCTCATTAAACTACTTGTTCAAGAAAGTTCAGCATGCAAGCCCCTGCCCCTCACCACTGACTCATTTCCTGACAGGCAGAATATGATGCTAAGACTAGTGAAATCATTGCTCAGATTCAGTCGTATACATGTAAATCAACTCAAGCCATATCTGACAGAGGTTTGGAGGTTTGAGTGTGCCATGGAAAGATGCTCCAAGCATGGATATTTCCAGCGAAACCTGTGCTAACAAGTGTAATTTCAGCGCTAGTAGCCGAGTAGGATGAATGTACTGCATCTGTTAATGCTAGCATTTGAGTAGCGAGTGCTGTTCCTAGTTTACTTGCTATGCTCACAGATAGAACACACCTTTGTTTGTGACATAACAAATTTTCGCAAAGTTGGTTTGTTTTTAACAATCCAATTGTCTCGTTTGGATTGAAATTGGACAAAAAACTACTTTTTAACCACTAGTGTACCTACCACTAACACATACACACTTAACGCACTATAAAACATCATTTTGATTGGAGAATACCTTTAAAAGAGGAGAATTCATGAAAAATATCAAAAAGACAAAAGCTGGAATCATGAACCTCCCTGAGACTATCTGCTCTCATTACAGAGCAGAAGTCTTGCTGATCTCACATGTGATTGTTCTTTCTTCTGTCCCATCATCCACACTTTGATCCGAGCTGCTAATTACAGTGCTGTCTGATTTTACTGTACAGCATGTAGCTGGCGCTTCCCTGGAGAGCATCAGACGTGCTGTGCTGCGTCAGGGCAGCTTTGATCAGTTTTGCTTAATTAGCTGATATATATACAGTATATAGGTCAGGATGAAACCATGATCAGCATAAAGTGTATGGTGAGGTCCGCTCAAGGGCACATAAAATTCTCCTGATGTACAGGAGCGAGGTTTTCCTGATTAGAACTTGATTTTCTGCTGGTCTTTACAGTGTTTTATATAAAGTACACAAGACAGAAAAGATGCAGAAAATGTCCTGTGTTCTAAGCAGGGGCAGATGGAAGCTGTAGTTTTTTGGTGATTTCTATACAGTGTTTTTGGAACATTCTAAGGAATATGGGAGAAATAAACAATTTGCAATACAAGGTTTGAAAGTAGAACCAAGAGTGTTAAAGTTTATCAGTGCTCCGATTACATGAATATTGTAAGTAATAAATCTATTTAATTTCTGTTAACATTGTTTACATTAGTTACTATGGTTGAACTTTTTAAATATTTGATTTTGTGAAATTAATGTTTTCAAGTAAGCTGCGCAATGTTTCTGTTTAAAGTTATGCAGCATAGCTCATTTAAGTATCACTTTAAGTTTCATTTTAAACTAAGTATTTAAAAAGCTACTATTATAGATTTCTGAAAATGACTTCTGAACATAGTTTTAAATTTGAGGAACACCTTGCTGGAGTTTTGAATCTGACAGCTGGAGACAATATCTCTTTATATACCAAGCAATGCCAGGCTTCCACCACCTTGTTGACACACAGAAAATCTACAGTTTTCTGTCTATGAATTTATCTTTTGGTGCAAAAAAACACGTTTGGCCCAGAAAATCCACAATCACACTTTTTTTTGTTTATCTGACATGGTTCTACTTCTCTTACACGTCCAGGTCAGTCAGCGCATATGTTTTTTACTGAGATGGGCTCTTCATTTGATTGGTTAGTAGACAGTACTACTCGTTTTGAGCTCCCAGAAAAAGAAAAAAGGATTACACAAACATGCACGAAGCAATCTAAATATCACTTGAGACGTGTTTTTGTTGAGAGGCATGTTCATGAGAGCCATGAAATTAAAATCACACAATGTCAAAAAGGTTTAATAGGTGACATTAAAGGAAATTAATTATTTACACTTTATACTATTTCAAATTAAAAATAAAAACGTATTGCTGCAAACGATAGCAAAATGCTCAATGCAAAACATCCACAGAACGGAGTAATCACATGTTTTATAATATTTTTTAGGTTTTAAAAGCTTGTTTATTGAGATATTCAGTCCGGCATTACAGAATATTATTACATCTCAAGTTTTTCTTTTACATTAAAGAACTCAACCAAGATAAATAACAGGAATAAGACAAAACATTCATATGTGTGCCCATATATACATACAGACAAACGTACATACATATATGCACAGCTAAGATAAATCAAAATAAACAAGCACAACACATCAGACCCTACCCATCCCACCTGTATGACTAAGTTTGTATAATTCCGTTGATTTTCACCATTTGTGTGTTCAGCCTAAGCTCTCAAGATAGAGGAGAAGGGGAGACCAAAGCTTGTCATACGCAATCTGATCCTTTCCAAATGTGACAAGTTCTATATATTTTCTATAAGAGCTGGTGAAACAAACAGAAGCTCTAATGTATGCTAAACACAATAAATTCGTTTTTTTTGGACGACCCCAGTTCTTCAAAGTCTCTCTGATCTATTCGTTTCATCTGGATGAATCCCAATCAAGTCAAATGAACTGAATTCAAAGGCGAAGACTCCCTTGCTCCCTATATCTAGCAGTAGGAGCTTGTTAAGAGGACAGAGAGGCTGTCTGAGGTTAAAAGCCAGTGTTTGTGACCACCTTAGGAGTGATCATCTTCTGTTCCTCATTAGCAGCGACGAAGGGGTGCTGAGTGGCAAAGTAAAGCAACTCAGAACTCCTTCAGGCTCTTGATAGTTTGTCCTGGAATAAAGCATGCGGCGAGTCCATAAACAGCCTGCTAATCACATGAACAGGAGGGTCATTTAGTGTGAATCTTTAATTATGCGCTTCTGCAACTTTTACATTGAGAGAGATTGCATCGAAACTTTGAAGCTTGTGCGGGTGTGTTCTTTCCTGTTATAATGACTTGAGCAATGAAAGGGTTTTGAGCTGCCCTCGTGAAGAAATAACTAACACGGCTCAGCTCAGGCTCGCCGGAATAATCATCCCTCCACAGGAGCCATTAGCACCTGCTTAAAGAGTGCCTAAAGAGTTTGTTTTTGAAGGTGTTTGAAGGTTTAGGGATGCTGGATTCGAGGTGAAATGATGGGACCCTGGAACTGATACGGCTGAGAGACGGTTGTCTTCTGGCTCACAGTGGATTCACACAGCAGTTGTATCTCTTTATTATGTCTTTTAACTATTAGCTCATTCTAGCATTATTTCTGCAGAAGTTGAACAAAATCAAGAAGAAAAAGAACTATTCATATAAGCTTGTGCAAAAACTCACATCCTCTTTCGCAAATATCACCACATATGCTCAAAAATAAATAAATAAATCATGTTTTTGTGCTTCTCTTTGCCACTCCTGCTCTCCTGTCTGTTTCTGAGTCTCTCTCTCTCTCTCGGGTTCCTGCGATGCCTCTGTTATCTCTCCGGTGAGTGAAGAGCAGGTCAGCGGATGATTGGTGAATGTCCCTCAGGCGTAGCTCTGTGGTTCTCACCTTCCCTTCCAAGTGCACACACACTTCAATAGTGACACCCTGCTCATGATCAGTGGTGTGTGTCCCTGCACTTCAAGTCACTGGCCGTAAAACACACAGCCATCACTGTAAGATTGAACATGTGCATAAAACCTAAGTTGAAGTTCTGCTGAAATATGGTTACTGTGAGCCTCATCAAAGTGAGTTTAGTCATTAAGATGTAGACTGTATGCAATTATTAAAAAATAATTATTGTAATAAAGGTGCCAATTTTTTTTCTCAATAAAATCGAAACCCTGGCTTTAATCTCAGAAATCTGACTTTAATTTCAGAATTCAGATTTTCTCTCACAATTTTGACTTTAAAATCAGAATGGAAGAGGATTATGGCCACTGTAGAAAATAAAATAAAAGTTCTGGCTTTAATCTCAGAATAAATTTTTTTCCCCACCTCAGAATTCTGACTTCTCAAAACGGTAGAGGATTAGTGGCACTGTATAAAACAAAAAAATAAGTTCAGGCTTTAATCTCAGAATTATTTTTTTTTGCAGAATTCTGACTTTTTTTATTTGCACCGTCTACATTAACTGCCAAAGTTTTATTCAAGTGTTTATTTCCTTTTCGCATTGATATCAGAAGAGAGAGGTGGGTTTTTCTATATTTCTATATTTTTACAATTCCTTTTGCAGTAAATAGTTCTCTTTAGTAAAACATTGATGATTGTTAATCATATCTTAAATTTTATGTGTTCAGCTTTTTGTATTGAGTTTATATTTTTCCTTTGGTATAGCGGGAAACAGGACAAGAGCAAAGCTCACTGTTTATTTTATTTTCATGTCTTCAGGTACGCGGCCATGTTTATTGTCAAGTTCATGTTAAGTCTTGTGCTTGTGTGTACTTTCTGCCTCCTTCCTCCTGGCCTTTCTGCATTGATAGAGGAGAGAGAGTGGGAAACAGTACAAGAGTGAGGCCCACACATTTTATTTTATTTTCATGTCTACAGAGAGTAAATAAATCTGTCTGAAGTTGCAGTTGATATCTGTCTAGGTCACTCCTTCAAACACACAATGCAGGCTACACCTACACGTGCACACATACACTTATGTTGCTGAGCTTACACCCCAGAGTGCTCTTAGTCATGCCTAGATCTTGAACTGAATGCGGGGGGCCAGAGCCTTTTGCATCTCTGCTCCTCAGATGTGGAATGCTCTCCCCTGGACCTCAGGTTTCCAGTGTTTCCTGTTTTTATATCAGGTCTAAAAACTCTAGGTCACAAAAGCGACAAGTACACTTTGATTGGACTTTTAACATTATTCAACTTTGCAGCACTGAAAGCACTGAAAACACACAAGCTTCAGACCCAGAAGAATGATTGTATTGTTACAACCAAACACCTACACAGTAAGAACAGCGCTCTAAATCTGTTATAGAAACTGAGTATATTAGTCTTACTCTGAAACTAAACTAAACTAAATAAACATCATGTTAATTTATTGGCATGTTGTATTATGCAACGTTTTAGGAATTAAAAAAAGCTTCTTAAAAAGTTAATATTTCAATAGAGTTGTTAAAAGATAAAACCAGATTTTTATTCAATAAACAAAAACAGTGCATCAGTGCGCTGCTGGAGTCAGCACTCTGATTGGTGGAGAGCAGGAGCAGCTCTGAAGTTACGGATACAAACCCAAAAAGTGCGAGAAGAGTCTCAAAAGTTAGTGTAGCGTACTCGTAAGTGAGTCTGCAAATCCACAATCGACACTGCGAAAATAATCTCAGATAATCAGACAATAGTTCATGAGAAGCAGCTGAAAAAACGTAATAAAATCACTTTTGTGAACCTGTTTTCAAATTAATTCAGGTAAAATAACAATTTTGCACACAATTTCGTCCAAACATTTTCCAGATGTTGAATTTTCATAGGTTGTCTTTAACAGTCAATTATAATCTGAAACTCAAGACTGATTTGAGCTTTTTCTAGGAACACACAGCCACCCCGGAACAGATTCATTTTGCAACTCGAGGTATCGCTGTTCTCAACAACAATGACTGAACACCTGCCATCTAACTTCATCACTGCTGTATCCTACGCTCTTCATTGCTGACAACGCACTTAATTTTCTAGCTATTATTATTTGTCCTTGAACTGCTTATGACATTTTTATCTATTTTGTTGTTGGATTTATTGTTTATTATTTTATTGGGTATTGTTTATTGTTGCAGGCCTGCATATTCTCTGGGTTTCTCTAACATTTAGCTTTTCTTGTTTATTTTAGCAAAAAAAAAACCCTTAACTGCAGTTGTTTTATTTGGTACTCAGTTTAATTCTTCCTCTTAGTCATTGCAGATCAAATCGAACATAAAGGTTATCTGAGGTGATCTGGCAACTCAAAAATAACTTGTGCTTAATACAGTCTTCAAAACAACAGAAATATAATGATTACTGATTTTTAAAAAATCGTTATTTAAATGTGTCTTAAAGGGTTTTAGCTGTTTCATTTCTAGTTGCCTGTACACTTTTTCTAAATGTTTTGTTATCTATTTTAATAATACCAATCTTCTTTTTTGTAGTACTTTGTTTGAAGTAAATTTTAATTGTATCTATTGTGATGGCAAGCAAGTTTTTATGTGGATTAAGTTAATGCATCTGTTTTATATATTTTTGGTGGGTTGTGATCCTCGCCTTCAGAGGAATAATCATGGATATTTCTTGTATATCTTCCTCTGTTTCAAGTCAAATTATAACTATGTGCACCGATTTCTCTTTTTAAAAAATACTCCATGGCAGCTTAGGAATATACACGATCTAACAGAAACTCATTTCTCAGCCAATAACAAGCAGGCGCACAACTGCTTCATAGATTCTCATTTTCCTTGTTCCTTGACGACGAGGGCAGGTGTTGCCAGATATAAAACCGAGTGGGCTTGTCCTTTCCTATTCCTCTTTTTCCTCTTTCTCAATCTCTCATGGCTAATTTCCCTTCTGCGTCTGATGTCTGTGCTTATTACCAGTGGCCTCTGAAGCCACAGAATAATTAGCCAGGGAGCACAAACACGAGGTGGGCAGGGAAGCATGAAGGTCAGCAGGTCCCAAACATCACAGTGAGAGGAGCAAGATGAACGGACACCAGTATTGATTGGTTTTTCTTCCTCTCGTTTGAGTTATTGGGTCTCGTAGATGCTGAGGTTGTGAAAGATGCTTGGCGGTGTTGGGAAATTTGCCTCTTAAGGCTGGCATCAACTTCCTGTGTTTGCTTTTGTGTAACTTTTGGCTCTATTTAAAGAGTTCAGTCAGATAAGTCATCGACACTGAAGCAGATAGAAGGAAATAAGTCTTCTTCAGTGCTAAAGGTTTGTTTTCCAGTATGACATTCACAAAAAGAGAAACATATATGTGTAGTTATAAATAAATAGTAAATGCACCAGTGGAGCAAAAGTTGTTTTAATAATATAAAAATATATTATTAATAATTTATATGTATTTCTTTTAATATATATTGGGCATTTCTAATTATAAAAGTCAGCTAGCCAAGAAGCTAACGGTTTTAATGTAAAATGCCATAGACTTATGCTACAAATTCTAGCATAACATAAACATGAGAGTACAGGTGTTTATGTGTCACATATTATTTTTGGTCTAAATTTAACTTATTTAACACATCTATTCTAGCTTTTCTATTATTTTCGGTACCAATCAGACTTTAAAGGAGCAGCAGCAATTTGACAGCTGCTCCCTGCTTCTTCAGCACCAAGCAGCAGCGGAAAGTTCAGAGAGAAACTTCAATGTTCCATTAATGTTGTTTTGGTCTAAACCTACTGTGTTAAACACTGAAGAGATAGATGCTTTTTGTTTCAGGGATGATTAAAAGTATTTTTAACAATATATTGAGAGCTCATCCTATGACGGCTATCCAAGAAGCTACTTATTTTAATGTAAAACGACTTAGACTTCTGCTAAAAATGTTAGCATATCATAAACATGAGATTACAGGTGTTTGTTTGTGATTACTCTTTTACATAAATCTTATTGTTGGTTGAAAGGGAGTTGGATTATTTATAAGTCAAGTTTTAATAAATCGGGGAACATTTAGTGCCGATAATTCTCTTATTATGCTCAGATTTATCGTGGTCTTACCAGCAAACCAGAGAGAGGGGCCTTGCAGGTAATAGTACCCCCTTCCTTGAATAGCCTTTTTAAAGTTTAAAGTAACAGCACAAACACATTCAAAAACAAACCCAACTTAATGTGGTGGTGTGATTGAATGTTCCAGTGTTTGGTGGGAAAAAGAGAGAGAAATATTTCTTTGTTGTCATATTTGAACAACAACCCAATCAATCCAACCTAAACAGAATTTAAAATAAATTGTATATCCTAAAAGCGCCAAACTGAATGAAAATATTCACCTGCGTTATTTGCATATTTATTAGAAACAGACTCTTCTTTATAGCCAGGTGTATTATTATCTATCCAAACATGACTTAATTAACAGTTGCAAACGGAGTAGTTTAATATTTGAACCAGATGTATTTAATGTAAACCTAATTAAGTAATAGATCACTCTGATTGGAAGTGTCAGGCTCTGCATAGCTCCGAATGTAAATGGATTAATGAACAGAGGCGTGAGGATGCTTTCATATTTTAGGACAGTGTACTTGACATTCATAAGTTATAGCGCTCTAACGGCATGTACAGAAATGGGGTTAGTTGAAATATATTTACAATGGTGTAAAACATTAACTTGGATAATGCTGCTGTATACATAGCAAACAAAAGGCAACTTGCAATCATAGAAAAACAACAACAAGCAATTTATCAAGCAATCAAGGAGTCCACATATTATATTTCAGTCCAGAACAAACTGCTATCAGGGTAGCCCTCATAGAAAAGAAGAGTTTTGCCATTTTCTTTTTAGTTTTACAGAAGTGAGGGTAATCCGTAAGGAGGATTCTAGGATCAGAGCATTATGGATGTTCACCAAATTTTTCCTTAGCCCTGTATAATTTAATTTTGGAAGACATTCAGACTAAGTTCCAAAAGATTTGCAAATTCAAGGAGTCATTTACATTTACTGGCTCACAACCTCAAGATTTAACCTCACTAAATAGATGACTGAGACCTAATTTTATACTTTGTCAAATATATTTTAATTTAAATATTCCATTCACGTTCACCCCATTACATCGCTTGCTGTGTAAGGGAGTAAAACCCCCACTCCCGATTTCTCACCCACAGAAAATGTTTTCTGCTCTTTTTCAACAGGACATTAGCAAAAAACCCACTGAACTCACATACGTGTGATTCTGTTCACTCTGCGTGTTTCTAGCAGAGAGCGAGAGTAGAATTGTCCGAAACTACTGCAACTGAAAGCGTGACTCCTACCGGCCAATGAAACACGAGCGGACACTCAAGCGTTCTTAGAAATCATAGAGAATGAAGAGCCTTTGACTTCTGTTGGCAATTTATAAAGGATTATGAAGTGCTTGGATAACCAATTTAGCTAGGTAACTAAAAAGTAACTGAAAAAGTAAAAGTATTAAAGAACCTGAATTATTCACACTTCTTGGTAACCATTTATGTGTATTGCTTTTTCCCTTGGTTGTTAGTTAGTTTCTTCACTTATATCTTAATTATATCAATGTCAATTATTTGTATTTTTTATTACAGTTTGTTCTGATAACACATTTTCCTCTGCTTTAATAATAAAATGCAATTCATCCCAATGTAATAGTCACTTATATAAATTTTTCTGGGTGAGAAAATATATTACTATAATTGGAGCGGAAAGTTGGTGCAGTGGTGGAGTTCGATCCCCATCAAGTCCACTCTGCCGTTGTGGCCCTGGGAGAGCCACTTCACCCACATTGCCCTATATGTGTGTGACTGGTGGGGGTTGATTGGTGATGGTCAGGAGGCTGTCGACAAGGATTGGCTACCACGTCCTTTCAGACTGCCCCATGGCAGCTGAGGGCTACCAAGGTTGCTTATCACCACCAGAGTGTGAATGTGGAGTGAAAGAATAATGCTCTGATAATTGTAAAGCATCTTTGAGCTCTGGAAAAGCAATACATACATTGTTTAGAACAATATTTATATGAACTTAACATAAATCAAATCCAATCATGTGATGCAAAATGTATATAAATAAATCAAACATTTATCAACTAGTCCTATAACGATTCATTGGTTAAAAGTCTAGTCTTGAGGGCATATAAAAGCAGATGTTTTCAATAAAAGTCAGTACCAAATCAAACAAAGCGAAGATTAAAAATATTTTGAAAAAACTTGCTTGAATCTGTTGCATAATTAATAACTGAATAACAGACTTCAACTAAAAAAAGTAAACTTTTCTGCTCGTTAAACTCTTACATGACTGTAACTGCAATTTCTGTGTTTATTTATTGTCTTCCTATATAAAATGCTGTTTATTGCAGATGCGATTCATTGTTCACCCTTAGTAACAGAGTTGGATGGAATTCCACTCTGTGTTCAAGAAAAAAGGTGTGTGTATGCACATCTACACAAAATGCATCATTGCTGCTAAGTTAACCTCATAAGCGCAAAAATGACAGGTACAATAGCTTTAAAAAAACTAATCCTGAATCAAACCAAAGTGAACATAAAATTATTAATGAAAAGACGTCTATTTTCCATAAACTCATCCAAGTATGCCAAAGGACAGAGCAGACCTTTTCCCCGAGACAGCTGGAGAAGGCTCCGGGCTACATCTGCTAGTGCTGATAAAAGTCCTGCTGCGGCTCCTCCAAACAGATAGATCATGAAATTACCAGCTCTGAGACTCCACAAGCAGTTCCTCTGGGAAGCCTGCTCTGCCCACCCAGAGCTCAACTCCACTGAATACTCAAAGTACAGCTCTGCTCGGTCCTCTGCAGCCTGCAGAAGCCAGAGGGCATGGCATCTCTGAGGCAAGAGGGGAGAGTCCATCCCTCCGGCACTTTTTTATTCAAGTTTCTAGGACAGGCTCTTGAATTATCAGAGTTAATGCAGATTTTGCATTCCTTCTGTTACATTTGTGAGTGTGTGTACATGGAAAAAATAAATCCGGATAAACTCTTCAGCAATTTGATTAGCATTGTGTTCACGGAGTGAGTACAAAATAATGTAGCCTTCAGCAAGCTCGCCCAAAGCAGCAAAATTCATATTGTCTGTTCTGATATTTTAAAGTCAAATGGCACACCGCAAGCAAAAAGAGACTAAATTACTTGTTTTTTTTCCCCACAACAGTTGGGTTATTAAACCATGTCCACACATACTCAGGTTTTTTTTTAAACCACGGAAGCAAACAGACCCATCCATGCATGTGCTAAAAAGTGCTAATCTAAGTCTGACACTGAAGTTATATCAGCCAATCAGAATCTTCTAAACTAGTCTAGGGTGTTTGTCTAAAAATCATATTTTTTTTCTTAAATCGTGCAGCTTCATGGCAATTTAAATTAATGTTGATGTATATTAAAAAAAGTCTCGTTTTTTATTTCCCCCATCAGTCTAAACTGGGCTTTTATTGAAAGTCAGAAATTACTGGGCTGCTTAAAAAACATTTTCCTCATACTAATAAACTTTAATTTATAATCCCTGAGGTAGCATTATATGGTAGTTTTAATTCTGCCCCATATAATGATCTAATTATAATCCCTGTTTACCCTACCTAATCTACACTCTGACTTTAAGCTGCTTTGAAGCAACTGCTAAATTAAAAAAATATTTATATTGTTTGATTTATTGATTGATTAAATTACTGCTTGCAGTAACACTTACTATGAAAAAATATTTTGTCCCCTCTCTTTTCTTTCTCTTTATTTTCTTCTTCCTATGGTTGATTGATCAGCTGATTAAACTTTTATTATGAGCGACCTGAGATAGACTTTGACTGTGTAACAAATTGCATATTGTCTCTCCCCTACTGTAATTCACTTTGGACAAAAGCGTCTGCTAAGTGCATAAATGTAAATGTAATATTTTTGCATGATTTTATTGGTTGTTCACTGTTTTGTCATCTCTCGTTTTTCTGTTTTGAGCAACACTGACTTTCCTTTTCTGTTAACTAGTCTTGCTGGTGGACTAATCCCTCTCTGTTTATCATTTGTGTGCTTCCAGCCTTCTACCTTCACTTTAAAAAAAAAATAATGACTCTAAATCTGAACATATTTATAACAGGATTCCGTTTGATGAAATTTTTATGAAAACTTGTCGCTTATTTTAACAGAATTATAGAACATGATTGTCAGAGGAGATTTCTTCATTGTATTAATTGGTCAAACATAGCATTAGCAAAATGAGCATATTTAAATCCAAGTGCTATTCTCTATATTTGCTGACAAACCCTGATCTATATTTGCTAATAGAAATCCACATCAGATTTTGGAAGCTAATTTTCACTGCATGCTATGAAGCCTAATGAGCCATGGCCACAACAGTTTATGGAATTAGTGATTTTTACAGTTGAACAAAGTACAAATTCTCTGTTGCAATAACTAGTGGAATTGTCATATCGTGTTTGTCAGAAGATATAGTCATCTGCAAATGCTGTAGGGCTGTTTCATGTGACAATTTAGATAGGTTCAATTGTGATTCATTAGAATTACAATGCAAAGCGGTATTTTATTTTGATTATAATCAAAATATGACCCAGGTATTCAACTGTATGCTGACCACCAGAGAGGGTAAAGACAAACTCAAGTACATGAGTATTTAAACCCTGTCTAGCTCACCCAATATGGCTAAAAATCAACGGATAGCTTGTAAAAGTAATATTGAGGGACAGTACTGTCTGTAGCCAAGTACCTGTCAGCTCTATGTTCAGAAATAGGAGGTTGCTATGGAAAAACACCCTTTAAATGCCATTACAAGTCCACGCCATTAGCAACAGCATTTGATTAATGCATTGATGAATTTGGTTTAATAATATAAATAAAACATTCACCAATATTTTTTTTAATGTACCAAAAAAAATAGCAAATTGTGTAATCTAAAATCTGTATTTGCTTATAATTAGATTTGAAATTATGGTACTGAACGGAGGTGTTTAATTTCCTGTTGTGAAAATTAGATTAAAACAAACCATGTACAGTTTACTTATGTGATACACACTGCGTAGTTCTGAAGGGAGCCTGTATTGTAATTTTGTTCTGGAGTAAATGCAGGGAAGATCAGAACGCTGTATAAAATGTTTTTTTGTGTGTCATATTGAAGGTAGGTAAGGGGGTTTTGGGCACTGGTTTTTCCAATTTTGATTTAATGTAATTAATTTTAATATAATTCTATGTAATCAGACCCCTCCAGACACAGGGTAATCCAAAAATGGAATTTATATATTTATTGAGAGTCTATATTATCACATGGGAGGTAAAAACAGAGATTAGAAAATCTGCATTATGTGAAACATCAGGCAAAATAGATTTCATTGCATTAACACTTAGATCATTTAACACCATTGTTTTGTTTTGTGGATTAAAGTTCAGTCCCTTACGCGCACCCATCCCTTCTCCTGCCCCCTGACACCTCCCAGTCTATTTATCATTGGCTGTTGTTGCTGCCCGTCTCAATCACTTTGCTTTCTTCCTCTAGTTTGGGTATGATGAACGAGCTGGAAGGGGTCTCATCTATCTGCCCGGCACCTCCATTTATCGCCCTGGCTGAAAAATAGATGGTGTATAAAGTGTAATTTGGTGCTGTGGTGAGGCCTCTGTCCCTGTGGATGTGTCGCGGGACTTTGATTAAATCCTTCTTATAGGAAATCAATAGATTCTTCATTAGGCCTCTCCTCCTACAAGCCCAAGCCTTCTCCTTCCGCTGCTCAAAGCCACACATGAGTATGAGGGGGTGGAGGGAGAGGATGTAACGAGGTGTTTTGGGGGTAAACAGAGGAAGAAGGAATTGAGTGACTATTTAAGGAGAAAACAGGAATGTGATCGAGCTGAATTCATGCACAAAAGCAAGCAGAGAAAGCAGTTGGAAGGATCAAGCAAAAGGGAATTTGAAAGCAAAGCGCTAGAGTTTAGGAAAACCTGCTGCACTAAATAACTTTAGATTTTACACATTTGTTTAAAGATAGAACTCTTTAGGCCACCCCACACCTACGTACACACCTGGGTCACATTAACACATTCCAATTCGGCATTTGTTTCTGGGAAAAAAGTATTTTCTCTTAGCAGTAAAATCAATGTTGGTGTAACCGGGCGCGTAAATTAGCCCCAAGCTGGCGCTGGTCTCTCATTAGGCATTAGCCTATCAGTGGCGGTCTTGGCAGGTATTTAGACTGCCTTCGACCACAGTCGAAGGCAACCTCTGCTGGAAGCCGCATCCGGTCATTGGTCGTCGACAGCGTGGGAACACACTGCAGAAACGGACGTTCAGGTGAGGGGTTTCCGGGTTACTGAGCTGGCGAGTGTTTGTGTTTCTGCGCACGGCAGCCCTAACGCCCTTCCGTGATTTTAGGAGGCTGCGGGGGTTCTTTCTGCTGCTTCACGAGGCAGAGGGGAATTGGTGACGCACTATAACTCGGGTGAGTAAATCCCTCCGTGTTTAAATATTTCTACTAGCGGTAGAACAGGAACCTGTGAGCTTAAGCGCTGTTTGTTCCTTAGGATCCTCCTTCCTCCCTTGTTGTTTCCCTTGATTCTCCTGTCCCCTTCATTCTCTTTCCCATTTGAACACTGGTTACGACGTCCCACGGGGCGTTGGGTTTAACCGCAGCGATCGGGGTTTATTTGGGAGCACGGCCGAGCCGGATTCATCTCCGTCGCGGCGACTCTGTTTCCCCAATTCGCCGTGTCAGCGACTCTTCTACCATCGTATCGGCCCCGGACGGCTTGCCGCTCTTCCCAGCCCTACTTCCATGGATTATGTCCGGTAGAGTGCAGGATCGCTGCACCGGGAATTGTATTTTTATATAACCTTCGGTTATTCGAGTTTGTGTGTGTGGGACTATTTTTAAATATTTAATTAACCTATGTTTTCACTGCACTTCCGGTGAGAGGGGGGAAAAACCCCATTAACCAAGCTGTACCGCTGGCTCTATGTATATCTGTCTTTTATTGAAGGTACGCCAGGCTTGGAGGGCGTTAGTACTCCCCGTGGTGCTGGGCGACAGGTGTGCTAGAGTGAGGTCATGGAGTGTACGAGCACTGGGTGAGCGTGAATTGTGATTGGTTATGGTGTGTTGTGTGGTACTGACCCTCCAGTCTAGGCTACAGCCCTTGGTAACGACGAGTGTGCATATACTGTAGTACGGGTTTACTGGGGCTACTCAGTTGTGGGCAAATACCATCTTCCATCGAGAATTACAGAGTTTGCTACTCTACCTTGAACACTAGGACGTCATTCTGTCCTGGCGTGTCTACTGTCCCTCTGCAAATCGCCGGTGAGTGTCATGGTTATTTTTTTAAGGTGTTGATTGAGGTTTATCGTTGAATAAAACATTGATATACTACAGTCTTCTGGACTCCTGCCTCCATTTTTCACTTTGTATGAGGGGATAATCCTGAGTGTTTTCTTTCCTTGAATACCGGTAATTGAGACCTAGGTCTCAGCGGGGGCCTTTAAGCCCGCCGGTCACAATGGCAAAGCCCAACTCTATTAAATAAGTCTTAAGGCCATCACACATCTAGATGTATTTTTGGTCCGAAGTTTTGCGTAAAGGCAGCTGAAGCCAAAACAATGGCCGCTGAGTTCACATATGTGGCCATGAACGAACACATATAGGCTAGAATTTTAAAAAGTTTGTCTCTGCCATCTCACAATCTCGTGGTAGACCAGTGAAAGCTGGCTCTTTTGGTGATGATGTATCGAACGCCACTTATCTGCTGTGTTACATCCCAATCAGCACTCTCAACACATCACATCAACCTCCAGGCAGGAAGCAAAGAAGAAGAACAAAGAGAAGAAGAGCCAAAGAAGAAATTGAAGAAGAGGAGAATATGGACATTCAGAAGCTTGGCTTGTTGGTGTTGACCATCAAGAGTTGTTCGACAAAACCCACAAAGATAAAATTACCCAAATCACCGTTGTCCACTGAGCACCATCTGTTTCATGCAACATCCACTTATGTGTCATCAGCAGTGTTGGGAATAGCATATTAAAAAGGTATATATTACTGTTACATATTATATTTTGGAGTAACACAGTAAAGTAACTTATTACTCATCATTTTTCTGTAATAAGTAACTAGTTATACAGGAATTTTTGTTGAAATAATAATATTATTGTAAGAAAAAAGCAGATGAAAGAACATTTCCAAATGGCCTTACTCACATTATTTGAAGTCTATATGAGATAATAATGAGAAGAAAGGGATCAAGCGCAATATATGTCCAAATCCAAATGAACTAACCACATCAAAAAATATCACAAGCAACTTACAAAAAGTATCTTGAATGAGAATGAAAACCGGAAGACAGGGAGAAGACAAGGCCATAGAAGTTCATTTGGTTCACCCATCATTTTGCAGAATGACCCATAGGGACCCCACCTGGAAAGAGTCTATAGGCAGAGTTCCCACAAGGAACACAAGGACATACCAAAACAACAACAACAACAACAACAAAAGATTTCATAGACATCAGGCTAGATTAGGTACAGAATGAAGATCAATGCATTCAATACTAAAGACAAATAACGTGGTGAGGAAAAGCTTTAAAAAGGGGGAAAAGGAAGATTAATAAGAGGCAGCTGTGACTCCTGATGAGGAAAGGGCATCAGATGAGCACCACTACAGAAACTACAAACCCTACAATAACAACTAAGATTTTAATATTAATACTAAAACTATGGAATCTTGGAGCAAATAAAATTCTGGGCTTGATTCCTTTTGATGCAGTATTATTATTTATTATGTTTTTACAAGCAGACAACAGCGCTACAGTCATTAAACTCCCCGTATGACTGCAATGAATGAAGAATGATTTTTGTACATTGCAGCTCTCTGTGTTGATTTCTTGAAAGTAACTTAAATGTAATGTAAGGAACTGAACTATTCCTGAGTGATCATGCTTGAGACGGCCTGGCCATTTGCTTTGAGCACCAGGAAAACAGAGATGGCCACCCTTTTCAGATGTATATTTTGCAGAGGGCACAGATTGAGCGGAGATGCCGCTCACATGATTATGTAAACTAAGAAGACGAGCTGTTCTTTAGTAACAGAACCGAGAGTGATCACAGAGCCTGACTCAAACATTAATGACAATACATCTAGCCAAGAGACTGGGTCAGGGTGCCGAGTGATCAACGCCCCACTGTGTATTGAATCTACATATGAGTTGATTTAATTGCTTTGCACCATTTAATCTCTCACCATTCTCTCAGTGAACCAATCACACACACAAGTAACTTTTAAATTAAAGGGTTTTCACAGAAGGACAGCCTTCCAAAGTCAAAGAACCAATCAGTGTAAATGATGTAATTTTATATCGATATCTCGGGTATTTAAAGGGACTTTTCCCGAAGCTCGAGGAGTCTCTGCAACCAGAGCTCCCGCACCAGGTCATGTGGTGCGCAGCCTCTCTCTATGATCAGGTAAATAATGATTAAGTTTTCTCCTTGTTATTTGGTCTGTCAGAATGCATTTGGTTGGAACTTTAAACTGTACTGAACTGAATGTATTTGATGATTGCATTTTAACTGGAGTTGGATTTGTTTATGATTTGCCTGGTTAATAAATTGACATAATCGTTTGTTTTGAAGTTTGTCCAGAAATCATTATTTATCATTACTTCTGATGTATCGTTTCTGTTACCTGGAGTGACATCGCACAGATAGTTGTATTGTTCATTGTTTGTATCCGGATGCAGTTACCTGGAGCTAAAAGTTCAGATTAGTGAAGAAGACTTTTGTTATATTCAGATATTCTGATCAGTAAGAGCGCGTCTGATCAACGCATTCTCTGTATGAATTATACTGCAACTCCTAAGTTTTCATAATTCCTATTTGCGCGGCTCTTGCCCGTTGGGAACTCAACTCCGGAATGAGAAGTCCCAAGAAGCGACTGCATATTTGTGAATCCCTTGAACGATTATAATACACTTCTGAGACGGCTCTTGATCGTCGAAGGCTTATGAAAAATTGAGACCTTTGGAAAGCGACAGAATTCAGAACCTTAAAATATGAACAAATAACGATAAGAGGCAAACTTTAAGAATCATTATGTCCTCCTAAAGTAATATAATTTACAGAAGAAACTAATATAACGATAGAAGGAGAAAATAACATGACCATAATTTAATTATTTTAATGGAGTCAGATTTAAAGGTTTTATTGGTTTTATCCAAATTTCAAACATCATTACGCAGTTAGCGCGTTCGTTTTTTGTGTATTTCTTTGTTCTCGCCCTGTTCATCCAGCAGAGAGTAGCAGCACGCAAAACCACCTTCCCGCCACCTTTGATTCCGTCTTTGGGCAAAGGAATGGCGCCTTACAGTAATATATAACAAAGTTACTCATTATATTTCTAAAAAAAGTAATATTTTAGTATAACGGATTGCCTTTTAACTGCAGTAATAAGTAATATGTGATTTACTCAAGCTTTATGTCCAGAGCACCTGGAGGAAACAAAGTCCACTCAAACTAAACAAGACAAAAAAAAAATTCCAATGCAGTGAATCCACTCTTGCACTGGCACTAATTAGAAATGCATTTACAGCAACAGTGTGTGAGAATACAGCAGTTGAGGAGTGCCAAAAAAAAATTTGAATAATAAAATAAAAAATTGAAATCCGTCAAAACACAAAGAAATTTGAACATTTATCAAAGATGTTCCACATGAATCCAAAGAGAAATGTCTCCAGTGAAAAAAGCTTTCAAGGCTTTGAGGGTTTAGAAAAGAGTTTCAGATCACAACATGCTAACAAAAGCTATTTTCCAGCCCATTGTTTCACTAAATAAAATACCACCAAAAGTGCCAAACAACAGATGCGAGTACATTCTAAAAGAGTACAAAAATCCTCCAATTGATCATAATTTTTCCAAATAGAAAGCCCAGATGCTGGCAGGGAAGAATCTATTTCTAGGCCTATGATAAGCGCTTGTATTCACGCACACAGTTAAATGCACAAATCTTCAAAAGATGAGGCTTTTGAGTAATATATTCCTCAACATGAAGTATACTGTACTCCGGGCTTCAGTCAGGCATCTAAATTTTGGATGAGAGCTAGAGAGTGGGTTTGAAGTCCTGCCTGAGAGACACATAATTCTCTCGAATGCCACATGCGGCATGCGCTCGACTGGGTGGATTAAACCAATCCAAAAAGATCAGCAGTCGATACTGAAAGTGCTGAATGTCTGGCACAGAACTGAGAGAGAAAAAGAGACAGAATCAGCTCTAAATGACCAGCGCTTGGCATAAAAGTGGCATGGACACGTATTTTCAGTCAAACACTTGAATGGGAAGTAGGTTATGAGAGCCAAACACCGCACAAAAATACTTTTTGGAAAAACTCAAAGAGAATTAGGGTAGGGTAGGTTTTTCTACGTCTTTCAAATGAATTGTACTGTTAGACAATTAACCAGTTGATACAAACACTAAAAACAACTTTGTTGTTCCATGGTGTGAAAGAAAAGGCCAGAATACCCACTCCTCCCCATCTCCAGCCCAAAATGAGATGTTTAATTGCTCTCCTCCTGTTGATGGAGTGTGCTCCGGCGCCAGGCCAGCAAACGCTCGACCTACGGCAGTTATTTTAATGAATGTCACCTGCTGTCAATTTCAATTTGAGGTGAAGAACTCCTGCAGAGGCACATTTGCTCTCATGCAGTTTCTTTCTTCCAATTGGCATAGGCTTTGTTAGTACACGCATCTCTATTCTCCCTTGCTTCATCAGGCTGATTCAGAGTTCCACTTTAGCATGACTAGATTATTCTCTGTCTGTGAACCGTTGTGTGCTGATGAATAGAAATGTTTGCAACATGCGTGTTCACTACTTTCACGGAATGGAGAGTCTTTAAAGATTTACTAAACACAGACAAAGAAAACAATGTGGGAGCTTTGGAGCATTTGAAACTCCGAACTATAATATGTGAAACATAAGAATTAGCTAACAAGGTAACGGAAAAATGACTAACAGGTGAGAATCAGGGCAGTAAAACAAAAACAATGTAAAGGACTGAACCGATGCTTAAAATATAGAAGACTAAAATTGAATAAAATGAAAGCAAAAAATGTATACATAAATTAGAACTAAGTATACATTGACAGAATCAGACTTGAACATCTGCTTTTATTTAGTTCAATAAAATAATTTAAGATGAATTCCGTGGTATATTGTGTCTAACAAAGGGAATTGCACAAGTGATAAAAAACATTACTGTTTACTTGTACTTGAAAAATTCTGTTTTCACCACCAAATTCACAAATATGTCTTACTGGTGCACAAGACATGTTGTACTTTTATTAAATTGCTCAAAGAGGAGCTGAACCAGAATTCTTGATAGGGTATAAAATATAATAATAATATAAAAATAATAATAAAAAACTAGATAATTATTTTCCTTACTAAACGACTGCATGCGTAGGTTAAAAATATAATGTGTAAAATTCAGTTTTACATACAAATGTGAACATTTATTTTGCAACAATGAAAAATAAATTTGAAGACAACCTTCTCATCACTGTCGTTACTGTTCCTCTCGGATTAATTGGGTAGAGGAAGAGCTGTCAATCAGAGCTATTGCACCAATACGCTAGAGCCAGCCTTCATTTACATGAAACTAGAATCGCAAAAAATTAAAAAGCAAGCGTGGAATGATGAAGAAGAATGATGAGTCATACAAACTGATATAGTGAGTGCAAAACTTAAAACAAATCAGGCATAAGCTGTATTTGGTAAATAATACATAGGTTGGTCTGCATCCATCCTCATTGTTGAACTGCCATAACTTTTAGAGACATAGATCATTACATTTAAAAACTGCACACTATGTGGAAGCAAGTTGCACACTTTATGCACAATAGAGGCACAATTCCAGTGTGTCGCACAGCTATGTGAAGCAGGATGCAACCATCGGCACCCATGCAATACTTTCTTCCTCCTCCAGCCGGTCCCTCAAGCTCCATCTATTTTTCCAATCTCTTCTCCCACTTCCCTTTCCTCTTTTTCTTTCTTTTGTTGGGGTTTGCAGAAGGGGAGGTTCATTATGTGCTTCCCACCTCAAGGTTTTGTGGCTGACGCACAGGTTTCTGGATCATCCATCAGAGAGAAGCTCCAGCAGAAGCATCCAGAAACTCTTCACAAATGATGTGAAGGAGGAAAAATAATGGGGAGAGCATCCGCTGGAGGTTACAGCTAGCTTAAAGTGCCCTGATTATGCTATTCTAAAGGCTGCATAATAAGGGCTCTTTCGGGGATACAAAAATTTGATAACATCCATCAAAACACAGTATCTGAAACTCTTTATTCCAGGATCTGGTATTTCTAGTTTTATTTTTAACAAATGAGCACCACTCATTTTGCATTGCGTTCTGGTGTAGGCATGCATTTTTTTTAATGTTAACAAACTTCCTGCTTAAATTGGGATTGGTAGGAAATGTTGGTAAGAAATCGTAACTAAACCTAATTAGTACCTGTTTATGGAACCACATGGGAGAAGTAGGGAGCTGCTGAAGGTAGTGATATAAGCGGATTTTACACCACCAGGTCAGTGCATGTCTCAGGCTGGTGATGAGATAGAGTGAAAGAGAGCTCACTTTAAGCCCCGGGCCATGCGTATTTCAACTAACCAAAGCCACAACTGCGTCAGAGCATTATGTGCAGATGAGGAACATCTGATGAACACATTTTGTGAGATTTCTCTAAAGGAGCCTGCTGAGAAGACTATTCTATAAGAAAACTGAAAACATTTGTGACACTCTGTAAGGAAAAAAAAGTGTTCTTTTTAGTCTACACAAAACTTTTTTTTCTTCTAAAAATAGACATTGATAGACAATAACGAACTGATTCTGTTTTTCAGCTGTTAAACCACTCATGACTTTTGAGATTTGTTTTACTTTAAATGAATACATAAAAACATTCACCATCCACTTTATTAGGTACACCTTTATTAGCTACACAACTGCTCTTCTAATCAGCCATTGACATGGCAGCAACTCGATGCATTTAGGCATTTAGAGATGGGTCAGATGACCTGCTGCATTTGAAGCTAAGCATAAAAAGGTGGGAACAAAGCTGATTAAAGTGACTTTGACAGAAGCATGGTTGTGGGTGTCATGGTGGGCTTCTCTGAGCATTTCAGAATCTGATGATTTATTGAGATTTCATCTCTATGGTTTGAATGCTCTCATTGTTTCATCTCTAGAATGCTTTCAAAAAGAGAAAAATCTTGATTGTTGACTGCTCTTGTTGAACACCTTGCTGACTACAGAGTTTAGGGGAAAACGTTGAGACTGCTTTGAGCTGATAGAAAGCCAACAGTAACTCAAATAAGCACTTGCTACAATCAAGGTATGCAGAAGAGCATCTCTGAATAAGTCAAACCTTGAGGCGGTTAGGCTAAAGCAGCAGAAAAACACACCTAATGCTACTCCTGTCAGCTAAGAACAGAAAACCGAAGCTACACTTTGCTCAGGCTCAGCAAAATTGGATAATAGAAGATTGGAAAAATGTTTCCTGGTCTGAAGAGTCTTTTTTTATATTGCGACATTTGTTGCAACAGATTTTTGGATGGATCACGTGAAAACATGGATCAATCTTGCCTTGTATCAGCGGTTAAGTTTGGTCCTGGTACTTGGCCCAAAAATGGATACCAGTCGAGACTGAAGGCTCACATGTTCTGTCTTGAAACAGTGCGAGAAGATTTTCTTTCCTCGCATAAATTTGTATATCTGACTCCATAATTGATTTATAAACATTTTATCTTTAACATTATTCTTGGTTATAAAAAAATAAATTAGAATGTTCATTTTTAATGATAATATTAATTTTTAACCCACTCAATTACCTTTAATTTTACTTACACTTGATATTAGTATTCTTATTAACCATTAAAAGTGTTTATGTAAAAGAAGAATGACTGAAAAAGGTTCAAACATTTATTATCATTAATGTGTTGTACATAAATGGATTAGAGACTGTAGCAGTGAGGAAGAGACACGAGGCAGAGATGGAAGTAGCAGAGATGAGGATGTTGAGGTTCAGTTTAGGAGGATGGACAAGATTAGGAACGAGCACATCAGAGGAACAGCTCAGGTTGGTTGTTTTGGAGACAAAGTCAAGAAGCCAGATTGAAATGGTTTGGACATGTGCAGAGAAGGGATAGTAGTTATATTGGTTGAAGGATGTTGGAGATGGAGCTGCCAGGCAGAGGGCAAGAGGAAGGCCAAAGACAAGTTATATGGGTGTGCTGAAGGAGGACATGAAGGTAATTGGTGCAAGAGTAGAGAATACTGAGGCCAGAGTTAGGTGGAAACAGATGATTTGCTGTGGCGACCCCTAAACTAACAGCCGAAAAGAAGAAGAAGAAGAATGTGTTGTACATAAGCAATGCATTAGAATCAACCGACAATAATATATGAACCAAGATTAAGGGGTTATTGTCTACACTTAATTTAGAATTGATAATTCTAAAGAAAGTCACTACATTTGAACTCCAAGAATACTACATGGTAAGGGAGCTCTATAGCTCTTCCTTCATGGACCAAATTCAGAGACAAAAAGGTCTGGATTTTTGTCTGTTATCTGCATTTGAAAGCTTTTAGTTTTGAGACGTACAATCATTGCACTAAACATATTTCAAACAATATTAAACATAAACTGGTTGAAAAAACATTATTTTATGAACATGGTTAAACCAGTAATAGATGTGGGGAGCTGTAGGCCCTTTGATGCTTGAGATAAAGGGTTAAGAGAAGGCACCCCATTCTTTTATTATGTGAATGCTAAAATCCCCAGACACCCCAGACTCAGGACCTGGCCTGTTCACCTTTGAGATGTTGTGGAACAGGAGAGTTGTTATGCAGCCAACAAATCTCCAGCAACATACTCTGAAGAATGTTTCCAGTAACTTGTTGAACCTAAGACATGAAGGATTAATGCAGTTCCAAAGGTAAAAGGTGTCCAATGCAACACTAGCATGCGTACCAGTGCCAGAGAGTATGTGTTGCACGCATGTGTATATGTCTCCCTAAACAAATATCAACTTCAAATCCAAAAATAATCTGCATAGAAATCGGTTTCATTGCAGTCCATTACAAATGCTGCTTCTAACGACTGATAAGTTTACTTTTATCTAGCAAGCTTGCGTGCTAGGTTCACCAAGACCACACTCAATATTCACACATAAAAGTGTCACTTTTGTTTTTTGGTGAAAAAGGATTTCAGAATCAGTTTGACTTAAACGTGACTGATCCCACAAGAGCGAGTAATCTTTTGATGGACACCTGTCACTTAACCTTGGCCAGACCCATCTCATTCTTTTCAAGCTCCCAGAAGTGCATGAAAAATGCATTTCAGATCTCAATCACCAGCATAACAACAGCACCTCTTCTTTTAATCACGCGCTTGCATATTTATTAAAGTAATAGACTGTTAATGGAGCGTTAAATTAAACTGTATCCTATTTTTTGGAGCACAATAAATGTCTTTAGTTAGTCTGAGCCACAGTGGATGCAGTTTCCTCAGTCAGAACCTCTCTCGGGTTGCTGTCAGAATAAAGAGGCATTCTGCACTCGTCTCTTTGATGCGTGTGACCCGAAGAGAAGAGAGGAGAGAAGATGGCAAGATACTTAAAACACAAAACTCTGCGCAGAGGAGGGGGCAGGAGATGGAGAACAACAAAGAAACGCTAGCTCTTCCTCAGCGCTCCTGAGACTCAGAAGAATGAGAAAGACTTTAACCTACATTAGACTGAGAACTCTAACTTCAAAATACAGTGCATAGCTATAGCGATGGGAAAAGCCAAGAAAAGTTATTGTTATTCTACTGTAGTCACATGGGATTCTGACAAAGAGTAACTTTATGTTTTTATTGTCTGCCCTGAGGTGTATTAGCTGTAAAAATGTAATTATTGGAAACTTCTATCTCTGACTTAAAAAAAAAAGTTTGAGAAGCTTTATTCAGAATGAATATATGAATTGTTCCTAGTTTAATTTCTACCCCTTAATAATAAATCAAACTTTATTTTATAAAGCACATTTAAAAGCGCTGGACAGAAGCAGTAAAGAGTCCGAATAAAACAAATAAATGCTGATAAAAGAATAAAAGAATAAAGGAGCAATAGCGCATATCAAAAATAGCAACAATAAAACAATAAAATATCAAAACAACGGGCAGTTTTAAAAAGTTATAGTTTTAGATGAGATTTTTGCCTGAGTTCCACGGAAGAGAATGAGCGAACGGTTCATATATGCCGTTAAAAGCGATGACAAGTATGCAGGATTACAAGCATGGAGTGCTTTGTATGCAAGGGATAAAATGTAAAAATCAACACGCAAACGGAACGGGAGTCAGTAAAGTGATTTAAGAACTTATCCCTAACCAAATCTCTTTTGTGCAAGAGTGTGCTCAATGAAATGATCAGGATGGCCACACTGCTTTCATTCATTAGTGGTTTAGGCACTAATTCTCCACCTTTATAAACATTAGAATAATCTACAAAGGATTTATGAATATTAACTAAAAAAACTAAATATAAATGTTAAGATTTAAATTAAATGACAATAAACTATTTTTTATCTTGAGATGCAATAATGTGAGATGCAATAATGTGAATTATGCCATTTTTACCTTTTTAATTAGTTTAAAATCTAATGAAAATTGATTTTAAGTGTGTCCCAGAAATTTAAACTATGTTTTGGGAGACAGGTTTCATAACTAAAATTTGAGTTATGTCCTCGCCAGTTGGAGCTTGGTTTGGTGCAGACATGCATCCATTCCAGAGAGTGACGAATCCTTTATTAAACAACGCTTGGATAACAAATATTGGCTAAAATGTTTAAAGGTGGCTGATCATGCGCCTTTTAAATCCTTTAAAATAAACATTTGACCCCTCTAGATTATCACTGCATCATTAATAACCTTCAAAAAACAGTATTTATTGTAAACAATGTTTTTGAATCACCTCAAAAAGTTGTGCTCCATCGTGAAACTCATGTTCCTCCTGCTACCATGTTTCCACCATGCCCCCTGCTAGGTTTTTTTGTTGACACAGAAAATCCACCCCTTCACTATAAATATATCCATCTTTTGGTAAGGTAAAAACATTTTTGGCTCAAGACATCCAAAAACAAACAGAGTTTCATCTATCTATATTGCAATATACTAAAGGGTGTTGGTACATCATCAAGCTGTTTTGAGCTCCCAAAAAAAAGAAAATAGGATTAGACAAACATTGATGAACCAATCGAAATATGACTTGAAGCATATTTTTGATGAAGGAACAACACTAAACATTAAACATTCTTTTAAGTAGGACTGTCATTATGCATGCAGATATGGCCTCTCTAACAAGATTTACTCAGTCAGTAATTCTGTGAGGTACAAACAGATTTTGTGCTTTTCAATGTGAACACAGCTCCAAAGAACAAAAAACAAGTGCTTAAAAAAGTTCTTCTAGCAGGACTTCAAGCACTCAAACCTCTGCAGATGATCCAGAACTCTGCAGCTCGTCTTATCTTCAAGGAACTGACACAAGCTCGTGTTACTCCCCTATTCATCCCTCTTCATTGGCTCCCCATTGGAGCTCGGGTTAAATTCAAGTTACTGATGCTGGCTTCCAAATCAGCCCCTGGTTACCTCCACAAGCTCAAACACTCCTAGATGCCCTACAGAAGTCTGCGCTCAGAAAAGGAACACAGTCTTTTCCACAGCATTTTCTTCCTGCCATGGTTTATTGATCAGTTGATTAAACTTCTATTATGAGCAAGCTGAGATAGACTTTGACTGGGTAACAAATTGCATATTGTCTCTCCCCTTCTGTAAGTTGCTTTGGACAAAAGCGTCTGCCAATTGCATAAATGTACATTTAAATGTAATATACTAAAGCTGTTTGCTTATTTTGAGTACATAATTCACATTGTTTGTGACATTTTCAACCACTTGGTCAGAAAACAGCTTCAAATGTTCATACCATTTAACAACTTGATGAATTCAAACCACTCTAACGTGAGTGTGTTCATTTTTTTTCACTTTTACATTTAAACATCATTAAAGGTTCATAATAGGTGTCCTTTACACGGTCATATGAGGACTCGGTGTACTATATAACGGCCTCCATTTAAACCCAATGACCTTACAGACCTTTAACAGAAAATCAATACAATTTAGCAACACCTTTAAATTGTATCAAATTTTCCTGTAATAAATGGGTTAACTTTTTTCAGAGCTACAGGCTTTCCAGCACAACCATTGCTTCAAAAGATCCCTAAATTTGATCGCAAAGCACATGAATGATTATCCACTCCATTATCTTTCTCTCTGTTTGAACTGGGACGAACTCTGATCCACAAGCTGTATGAAATCACAGGGTGCATGCTGTTGCGCTGGCTTGTTTAGAGAGAGAGAAGGGAAGAAATTGGTTCAACTCGAGCATGTCTGATTGCAAGAGTGCGTTGATTTGGTGATGGTGTCGTATGGCCATAAAGCCTCGGTCATTCTGAGCGCTTGCTAATCATTGCTATAATTACTTCTGGCCAAATCCTGATGAAGACCCTTATTTCAGATTAATTATCTTAATCACAGCATATCAGAGTCAGATGAACTCCGAGCAGAGGAATGTGAATCGATGTGTGATGACATTGAAAGGGCAGCGACGGCGGAGACAATCTGATAATTATGCACGGACCACGATCCGGTGACAAAACCAATCAGCTTCGGTCTCTTTTGAAGTCAAGGCAGCGTTTGGATCTGCTAATGCATCTTGGGATCGTGAGAAGAAAACGAGCTGCAACCAGAAGTCACTGGAACCAAACATTTGCTCTTTTCTTGTAAAAAATTAAATAAATAAAACCAATGATTTTTTTCTAGTGATGCTTCACTGAAAATTACGATTGATTCCCATTGATTACCCAGTCTGCACACACAAATTCCTTTGTATCCTCAGCACAGAAATCAGAAAAAAATGCTTAAAATGTAACTAAAACAAGGGTAAACTTTGCTTAAACATTATCATATAAATACTTAAATATCCCCTAAAATGATAGTCAGAACATTAGTATCTTTAGCACAGACTTAAAAGAAGCTAATGTTAGAGCCATTTGAATATATTTTTTCAATCTCTTTAAATTACTTTTATTTGATCATTTCTTTTTCAAAGTTGGTTTCTACAAGAAAGCATGTAATAAATTCTCACACAAACCAACACTGAAAAAGATCAAATAAAGGTATTTAATGTTTTAATTTAATTATTATGTGTCGAGAAAGCAAACACTCAGAGGAGAGACATTATGCAATTGTTCAATATTGAATTGTTCACGAGTTCAATATTCAGAATGTCTGCATACAGACAGGAAACTAAGCGGCTGGCTCTCTGGAGCTTAACATGCTCAAAACAGTGGAGATGGTAATGGACTTCAGTAGATTCTGCATTTGCTCTTTTCTATTATCTGATGGGATTATGTGTTTTTTTTTCTGTGGAAACCCTTAACAAGCATATTTTAAGAGTATTTAAGGTTCTGGGGGTTTGTAGCCCTCAACAGGGGCATGCTTTCTTTGGGTTCACAAGGGTCATGAACTGAGAAGCTACTTAAATGTGGGTGACTCAACGCTAGAGATCCGGTAGAGTTATCAACAGCATATTGTTCATTGGCTCTGTTGAGCTCTTTATGGCTGACATCACTACTACAACTGTTGTTTACCGGCAGGGCCTTCACTCGTATTGTTTGTGGCCACCCCGATGGCAAGTTTGCTTCTAGCTTTGTTGACAGATGTTCTTTCTGAAGGTGTGAATTGTCACTGTTGACAGAACCTTGTACTTTCAAGCAGAACGATGACACAGGGTTGCATTTCACTGAAATGTTTTCATCTTTACATAAACTAACGTGAAATAATATGCATATTTTCAAAAAAATGTTTTGTTTTGCTCTTGTGAGATGATAGAGATATGCTCACAATGATAGAGTTTTCATTCACTAGTTTTCTTCTTCTCTACTTTGAGTGCCATTCACCAATCACATGAAGCGTTTTCATCTTCTTTACATACATCGGGGTCCTGCATTTAATGCAAACAGTAACGTAATATTGCAGACAGTAGTAACGGTTATTTTATTTAAAAATTGGACACTGGAAATAAAGCTACCAAGAAACATATTCTTTATTGATGTGGGAAAAACCAGAGAACCCGGAGCAAAACCCCCACATGCAGGGAGGGCTGTAGATCACAAGAAGCCTCTGACTGCCCCTCCTCAATGTTCAGGATAAAATTCACCCTTGGCCCTCAATGAGATTTTCTCTTTCTAAACACTGGATTGATTATCATGATTCATGCCTCTTCACACAAACAATGGTAATGTGCATTCAAACCTACAGCTACAACAATCCGTTTCAGTTTAACCACCATCATTTAATATTAATCCCAGAATCCTATTTGTATGCAGGGTCTGCTTTGAAAATGAACCATATTTTGTGGAGCAGAAGTCTCTTGTAGCATCACATCCTCAGTACGGCGGTGATTCTTAGGGAATCTCAATGAGCCGTTTGAAGTGGTAAACTATCAAACTGTGAAAGCACCACCTTCCCAGTGACTAGTTGGCCTCAGCGGTACGGAAATGAATTCAAACATATTTAATCATTAACACAAAACAGTTTGTTGCCCTAATAAAACTGTAGATCAGCTCAGAAAAATACACCACTCTGTAATTGAATAGTATAGCGTATAAGCAGGAAAATACATGATGTTCATTGTTCAAAATAGATTTTTTTTTTTTTTCTGTGCCTCATCAACCATGTAACCACACAGCAACAAAGAAGTTATGTTCTGGAAGTTAACCTTTGTGGGGCATTCCCATTTTAAAAGCAATTAAAAATCAAAATTTCACTCCATAACACATTAACATGTATGACTTCTCAAATTCAAACAATATAGAGAACATATCTTGAATTATTGCAGCCAGTCCCTACTAGAAAAGAATATACACTTGTAAAATTTTTATTCTTGTAAAAATTAGAAATGGGTCAATTTGACCCGAAGGCCACACAAGGGTTAATATACTACAAATCAACAAATACATAACATGTAAATCAACATGTATACATTTAGCAGATGCTTTTATCCAAAGCAATCTGCAAATATGTTCAGTAGTTCAATATGTAAAGTGCCTTCTTTGGAATTAAACCAATTTTCAGTTTCTAGCTCAATAATTAAATAAAATTAAAATAAAAAAAAATCCCCAGAGGATGAGAGATGAATCTGGCTTGTTTTTCCTGTTTGAGATGCAATTAATGTTGTAGAGAAATTAGGCTTGTAAATTGTGACGATGAAGGTTGAATCGTCACCAAACAGAAGGGCGTTTGTATGTGTTTGTGTTTCTAAGGAGAGCGATGTTGATGGTTGTATATATCCACAGATAGGTGCACATATCTGTGGATATTACAACCCTTTACAGCGAGAGCAATCCTTACAATGACGAACAAAACAAATGACAAAAGTATTTAGTTTACCTTTTATTTAAAATGACTTACAGAGTTTGCATTATTTCTGCTGCTGGATCTACTCCGGTGCGAGTTGCTCGGAGCTTTTCCGGGTGCGTCAAAGGGGGCGGGGTAATGATGATGTCCCTTTTTATGACAAAGGCTGTTGCATCAAACCATTATGTTTGATTTAGTTTTGGTAGTTATTTAATTGTCTTTAAGTGTTTTATTTCATTATAATTTTAATTAATTTAAAGTATTTATGTTGAATGATTTAACATAGATATTGTTCATTTATTTCAAGTTAAGTATAATTACTTTTTCAGCTATTTTTGATTAATATTGCCCTTCGGTGGTTTTAATGGTTTAGCCCAATTAGGTTTTGGAGGGAAATAACTCTACTCAAGTCAGTGTGGCTAAGACCTCTGGAGAGTGAAGAGGGCTCATGGTAGAGCTGTGATTGTTGCTGGCAAAGCAAAGGTGTCAAAACTCTTGGATATACATTCTGTATCGATTTTGTTAATGTTAATAATTTTTTTTAACGTTTGTTTGTATAGTCACTGAATGGGTGCGTTTCTTCAATAAAAAAAAAGGAGATTTGCAATTTTTTTCATCTCTTCATTGCTGACTCCCCAACGCCTCAAGGCGCTCTAAGTCTACACTACGACATAAATCATTAGCATTACATTATTAAAGTTTAATGACAACCATTTCCAAAAATGGAAAATACATATTGACTTGGGTTTCAGTAGATTCTTGGTTTTTAACAGATGATGCATACATATTCGGCTGTTGTCTTTTTTTTAACTTGGGATTTGTTTTAACGATAATGGCATCAAATAAAAAAGTGTTTTGTTAAAAAATCTGTTCTTTTTGGCTGCTGTTGAAAGCCGCTGGAGTAAAACAGCAAGCATCTTCACAGCAAAAAGACAGTATTTTACCACCTATGTTCTGAGACGAAGTATATTGTGCATAAAAGCTACAGAGAGATGCTTCACCAACTATCTAAAGCAACCACATGACTTCCAAAATTAGCAGCTAACAACATTAGAGCAATTAAAGCTAGATATACAGTACAGACAAAAGAAAACCTGCCAAGCAGCATGGCAACATTTCCTCTAAAGCAGAGGAGGATAACTGACCATGATGAAAAAATGATGCTTGAAGTTGTTGTGTTGTGGACAATAGCTGCCGTTTTTCTGAATCAAAGGCTGACAGGAGAATTCTGGATCTCTGAAAGGAGATGAGGAGGAACAACAGGATGTCCTGAAACCGCTTTGTTCATCATCTACATTATAGATCTACAGTACAAGACCAGCTCCAGTAACTCCTGACCATTCATGACACTTCACATGGCTGATAGCTGTTAGGCCAGCAAAGGAATAAAAAAATAGCAAATCTTTAAAGATATTGAGGAGTCAACTTTCACTGACAGTAAAAATTAGTAGCTAAAAACTAAACAAAAAAATTGTATGATTTCGACCTAAAACAAATAAATAAATCAAATTGCTTCTGTTAGATGCACTCAAATTGGAATGCTGACGAAATTCAGAATACGTGTAGTGAAAAGTCTGATTTGAGCAGCAGGACCTGTCTCTGTGGGTTATGAAAGTCAAGAGAGCAGTCAGGAGAGGCACGCCAGCCTCCTGAATTTATCATCCAGAATCAATGATGCTCTGCTCTCTAGCTACTTGTTAGTACAGATCAAATCACCTCTGAGCTCTTTGAAAACAAACCTGGAAACCTTACTGACCCAAACCTTGACAGGGCAACACATATGTTATGAGCCCTGAGAAGGAGAGGGAGAGGGAGTGTGTGTCCTTTTAATTTACTCTGCCCGCATCGGGGGAATTAATTAGGCCTGCAGAGAGATCAGTGCCCCTGTGCACCTTCATTTACATGATGCTGCAGGCTTGTACAATGGAAGACGAACTGCTAAAACAATCAACAGTGTTTTAACAGCTGAGAGAGAATAGGGAGAGGAGAGAGAGGGGATAGAGTGAGAGAATAGAAAGAGGTCGAGGGGGCGGAGAGAAAGAGAGAAACTCTGAGAAAGGAGGTGGTAAGAGAGGAAGAGAGAAAGAGTGGATAGCATGAGAGATATATAATATAGAGAGAAAGAGAATAGGGAGAGGACGAGAGAGAGGGAGAATAAGGAGAGAGGGGGAGAGAGAATAGGGAGAAGTAGAGATGAGTGAGAGAGAATAGAATGAGGGAGAGAGAGAGGGGGTAGGGAGGGAGAGAGAGAAAGAGGATAGAGCAGGAGAGAGAGAATAAGCGAAGGGAGAGAGAGAATAAGGAGAGTGACCGAGAATAGGGAGAGAGAGGACATGGAGAGAGACAAAGAAAGAAGAGGATTTAGTGAGAGAGAACGAGAGAGAGAGAATAGGGAGAGAGAGGGTGGGGATAGGGAGAGAGAAAATAGAGAGATGGATAAAGTAAAGTAGGGAGAGAGAGTGAAGTTCTAAATATTCTGATTATCACTTATTGACATTATGTGAGGAGTTAAGTTACGGTTAGCAGATCGAACCAATCAGCAGATCGAAGACTGTCAGCCAATAGCATCGCACTTCTTTGCCATGTTCCGTGACAGCTCGTCTACTCTGCTTTTGCATTGCTCGCCACCTTTGGTAGTGATACTTGCCAATTATAAGAAAGAGTGAACTCTGAAACATAGTCATATGACATGGGAACAACATAAATCGCCAGATATCTCTATACTCTATTCAAACTCTATACAGTCTCGTTCTTGCTACAATACTTCTGATTACATGTGTGACGGATGTATATATACATATATATCTTGAATGGTGACCGGTTTTGGGGACTTTTATTTTGACGGGTGGTCTGTGTTTTCTTGTGTGTTTTGGGAGATCGAGAGGAGGGAAAGGAAGACGAAGGAGAGTGCGATGTCTGAGTGTGTCACGGAAGAAAAGGTGCGGTGTCGTGTTCGAAAAGCTGTTAAGGTGATAAGGTGGTTCAGCGGAAATTATCATGGCTAAAGTTGAATAAAAGACGACAGCACTGGCTGTGAAAGTGTCAGACAGCTGCAAAGGTTTTTTTTGTGTCTCTAGCTGCTAGAGTGACGCAGTTAGAGAGAAGGCCACTGAAGCTGTGAGTATGTTTG